>OZJO01018870.1:0-22685 GCA_900406225.1 Acrobeloides nanus | reverse complement strand
TACAGACAATCTCAATATCATATTCATTTTAAATAAATCTTGTTCAACATCATCGAGATAAACCAGAAAGTCATAGTCGTCATATTGTTTAAATTGGTCCAGTTTACATCCATGATATAACTCATAAGCCGATGCATTTGCACTTGGATCAACTGAAATGTTAAAAAATGCATCAGTGATAGCGGCTTACATAATTTTGAACAAGAGTAATCAACGTTATAAACCTCGTTAATAGCGTCTTGAGATTGCATCTTTTTTATGTTAACTTGATATAAATGCCCACAGGAAATTAACAAAAATTAAACTCTAAAAAGTTTTGAGACGTTTCTCACAAGGAAACGGATTGACTTGACACTCTCAGATTTTGATGAAACCTAGCTAGATTTGTTCGCCATACCCGATTTACTAAGAGAGATGACAAAATAATCTGCTCATAGAGCCTTTACAATTTTCTATAGGATTATCTATCATAGGTTGACAAGGTGGGGAAGGAGACCCTCGATGAGGTGGTGCCTCCCTCAATTTTGGGTCCATGAGTGAGTGAATCAGGGAAGGAGACTTCCCCCCCCCCTTCCCCCTTTGACGACCTATGTTGTCTATATAAGCTTGATTTGTATGGTAGAGCCATGATTAAATCTATCAAATTTTGTCATTTCTCCTAGTAAATCGGATATGGCAAACAAAACTAGCTAGATTTCATCAAAATATGAGAGTATCAAGTCGATCCATTTCCTTGTCAGAGGAATTTTTTATATTCTACATGTAATATTGCCATGTAATACATTTAACTTGAATAAAAAATAATTTATTGGCTAATATATCAAGAGGAAAGCACCTGTTTGCGGAAGTTAATATCTTTATTAGAAAAGTACAACTTGTTAACGAGACAAGGAAATTCGCTTTTGAGCAAAAACAAAGGCGGAAGTCTTTATAGCTTCATCTCCTCCCGCACTTCCTCTGTCTTTCTCCCCTTCCCCATCTTCTCTACCAACAATCACATCCCCTCCATCTCTTCCTCCCTTCTCCTCTTCTTCCTCTCTACCCCCATCCCTCCCCTCCCCTCCCTCTCTTCTCAACCCATAATCCTCTATCCTGGGGTCATCCAGATATTACGTAATCAAGTAGGAGGATAGCCAAATGATTACGGTTGATTACAGGGGAAGGGATCAAAAACCGAAAATTTTGATTACGTAATATCTGGATGACTCCCTCCCCGCACCATCTCCTCTCTCCCGTTTTCTCTTCCTTCATCCCCTCTTCTTCTCTCTTCCTTGCCCCATCCCTCTCATCATGCATATCTTGATAAACATAGTAAAAGAAACCCAAAAAAGTGAAAAGTGCAACAAAAAAGTATGACGGAAATTTTCGTTGTACTAAAATTTTTTGTATCACGCGTCGTATCAGTACGACAACTTGCGGTTTCTGCGTCGTAGTGCATTTTGCACTAAAAGTACAACTCGTGGTACGACAACTTGCTGCCGACCTAAGATTTAAAATGAACGAAAAAAGTACAATACAAGGTCGCAAGTTGTAGTATGTCCATAGGAATTGGGTGTCAGCTAAAAAAAGGTCCTTTTTTTAAAATCTTAGGTGGGGGGACCACCGCACCGGGGTCCCCCCCCCACCTTGCCGACCTATGGCTTTCACGGTTCGGGAGTGCGCGCAATCGATTCCCCGCCTAGAAAAACCTAAGAATCAACGGTTTTCTCATAAAAATCCGAAAATGTTTGATTTTCGCTTCTCTACACCCACCTCATTCCCTGAATCAGGGTCAAGGAAGCGTTTTCATGCTTCGGGAGTGCGTGGAATCGATTTCTCGCATAAAAATACCCCTACTAGGATCATTTCTGAAAAAATTTTTTGTCAGAGATCTTGTCGCGATGTTTGGTCTCCCTTTAAGTATTTTCTTATTGTTAAAAACCAATATTTTCCCTGAATCATGATCAGGAAAGCATTTTCAAGCTTCAGGAATGCGCTCAATCGATTTCTCGTATAAAATTACCCCTAGAGAGACTTTTTTTTAAATTTGCGAAAAATGTTTTCTGAGATCCGGTCGTATCCACTGAGCCATCCACTGCTTTTTTATTGAAGGGATCGTTTTTTCTATATAGTAGAGTATATTTTTTTATCTTCTCAGAATTAGAGTTATAGCAGCTAAATTTGTTTGTTATTTCTAAATGGTTATCAGGTATGCCGATAATCGGCAATAATTAGGTTAGAAATATGTAGAAGCTTACGTAAAACTTGGAAAATAGAGATCAGGTTTTGTCACAAAAACAAGCTATTTAATCATAAATTCAATTAATTTTCGTTCAATTAATACGCAGACTGCCTCACAAGATCTGGGCTATATTAGCGTAATTTTATGTTTTTTCTTATAAAATTTTTTTCTAAATTTTTAGGTTTATGTGATGGCTTATATTACCATTGTTTTTATGGTAAATTTGATCTTTTCAAACCAAACATTCATGAGTTTTTATTCTCAAGTGATAAAGAATGAGAAAATCATAACAAAAATCGTTTTTACAAGTCGCGCAAAACAATTTTTTCAAAAATTAACGTTGCAGGCGTTGGTTTCGTGTTCCCCATGCCGACCCCCCCCCCCCGAGAACAAAAAATCAGCCGATTTGGAAAACTTTTTGAAAATTCGATTTTTTATCTTGGTCCCCCAGGGGTAAAAATTGAAAAATTCTTTGTCTCCGATTTCTTTTTTTGTTGTTTCTTGCACACCTACCCCTACCTATTACTTATTAAACAGACCGCGTGTAAACACGATTTACTGTTCCCGAGATCTCAAATTGACTCACTCACGTACGGACACAGGAATAGATTTTTTATATTTATGATTTTCAAGTTTCTTAATATTCACAATGACATAATGAAAAAAAGGTTGTTACAAAAATGCTTTTTTCATGCTTCGGGAATGTGCGAATCGATTTCTCGCCTAGAAAAACCCCTAGACAGCCGGTTTTCCGTCTAAAATTAAAATTATTTCATTTTCGCTTCAATATACCCACCTCTTCCTTGAATCAGGGGAGCGTTTTAAGGTCTGGAAATGCGCGCAATCAATTTCACGAATAAACGAAATGCTTTCCACAGGTGCTTTTCTCTGGCTATTTTTATATTTATGATTTATATTTAGTAGCCAACAAATTACTTTTTGTCCAAATTAAACGTAGTTCTTTGAATTATTACACGTAAAATATAGGAAATTCTTCTGAGAAAAGTCTCAAAAATTTGCTAAGCTTCATTTTTTGTTAATTTCTATATTCACTTATACGAAACAAGTTAGCTCAAAAAGATGCAATTTCAAGATGCACTTAACGCCATTTATCATGCTGATGACACTTGTTTGAATTTAAGTAAGCCAGTAGCGTAAAGGAGGGCGATCGCTCTCCTCCTCCCTCTGAAATCGAAAAATGAAACAATTTCCCCTTGTTCACAATGTTTTTGCCCAAAGATTTCATAGTTATTTTTGAAAATGGAGCGTAGCGAACAAAAAAAATTTTCTACCCCTCCACCGAAATTGAATTCTGGGTACGCTACTGAAGTAAGGCTGCTAATAATAATTCTTTATTTAAATTTCAGCTGATCCAAGCGCTAACGTATCGGCTTATGAGTTATATCATGAATGTAAATTGGACCAGTTTAAACAATACGACGACTATGACTTTCTGCTTTATCTTGATGATGTTGGACAAGATTTATTTAAAATGAATATGATTCTGAGATTGTTTGTAAGATTTGCAAAAATGTTATGCTATCACTCTAATTGTTTCGCATTACTTGGGTGGGGGGGGGGTGGCAAACTTGGAATGTGGAGTGTGCCGACGACCCCATGCGCCTTAAATGAGTCAAACTTAGGCAAACATTTCGAAATTCTTGGTGATTTTGTTTGAGAAGCGTATGCATAATTACGCAACTTCGAACCAGTTTTCACAATTTCAACTTTCGAACAAAAAAACTTTTGCGCGTCGTGTAGAAAATGAAAATTTAGTTTGGCATTCCTGGTTTGATATTAGCCATATTGGTTATAGTGCTTATATCACGAATAAAAGAGCTGCATACACAATTTGGAGTAATTTGTATTGCCATAGGGATTTGTGATCTAATGCTTTTTACATACATGGTTTTGATCGAAGAAATTTATGACATAAGGTATGCATATTAGGCTGTTTAGAAGGTTCTATCACTTTTTACATGAAATTTGAACCGAAATTTTATTAAAAAGGCCCCATATAGGGTAATTTTATGCATGAATCGCATTAATGAATGTAAAATTTCAAGAGGCTCTAGACCCCTCAAAAACAAACTTTTTTCGAAATTTTTTTGCGCATCGTGATCACCTTTACAAGAAACCGTTTGTTTGAAGCGTAAAAACGTTGACCCTGATTCAGGGAATGAAGTGTGTATCACGGCGTACCAAAATTCCGAAAAGGTTTGGCAATGGTCAAAATTAAAAAATGTCGCCAATCGACTCACAAGTCGACTGTGAGTTTGACCCATGGCCGAGTGGCTAACGTGNAGGGAATGAAGTGTGTATCACGGCGTACCAAAATTCCGAAAAGGTTTGGCAATGGTCAAAATTAAAAAATGTCGCCAATCGACTCACAAGTCGACTGTGAGTTTGACCCATGGCCGAGTGGCTAACGTTCTCTGCCTTCATTCATAAAGCACTGGTTTGATGCTTCGTCCAAAAGTCATTTTTTATTTTGTTGTCAAAATTCACTGAGAAGGGAACCTAAAAAATTTATTAATTTTTCGAGCTATATAGAAGTAATTTAAGGTTTATGGGAATGGACAATCCTTATCTTGTTTCAAGTTTTGATCTGGATGCGCCATTTAACATCTTTGACATTCGAATAGATCGCATAACATATTATCTAGGGGCTTGTTGCATGACTTCTTGCGTATTATTGGGGACTTTAAAATCGCTTCAAAGATTTTTGGCACTGTATTTTCCTATGTACTATCAACAAAGTTTTACCATGAAAGTAACATATACTTTCTGTATAGTTTTAGCCATCGTCGTTCATATTGGTTTTGCGCCTGTTTTATTTATTAATAGTAAGTTTTTAGTTGGGTGAATTGTTTTGGCCTTCATCCAAAAGCCTAAACACTATGTCTGGCCATATATTTGAAGCTGTGGTGGAGCAACCGGAGATGAGCAGGGTGCTATCACGATAGGTCTTTATGCAAAAATATAAAACTATCGTTTTAAATCCAAAATTATATTTATTTAAAAAATGTTATTTCCTGGGGATCTGTCAGACTGTCAGCGCCCAGAAGAATGCAAATGAATTCTGGCGCCGTCTCGTAAATCTCACGTGATCACACCAACTGATTGTGACATACGAATTCAAATCCTTCGCACAAAAAAACCTTTTTAATGGGCTAGAATCGGCTATGTTTATCAACATACTGTAATGTTTCCCATATTCCAGGTCCGACCAAACAACGCTATAGTTCGATCACCCCAAGGGGTGGAGACTAACGATTTGATTATGATTAGGAAGGGACTAATTGGTGATGTGATATTTGTAGATGGACTTTGGCGAGTGGACTTTTGAGGATGGGACTTTTACGTACGAGACTTTTAGTACGGTACTTTTATGGATTTATTTATATTGAGCTCTTTTAATTCATATTAAGGTTCTATCCGCAAAAGTTCGTCCGCAATACCTTCCGCAATTTCTTGTCCGCAAATGTCACACCGCCGCTTAATTCTGACTGGTTTGACCGTTTTGGATAAGTGCTAAATCGGTAACCATAAGGGGGTTAGGAAATGACTTTTCGAGATCAGTTGGCTTCAGTCGAACGACTCCGGTGGGAGCGTGTCGACTTGTCGATGGGGTTTTTGTCTAAGTGGTGGCCCTCAAAACAAACAAAAAAATCAAAATCCTAGAGCCGCCACTGAACTGAAGTTATAATTTTCAGCTATTGATATCCGCTATGTTTATGGACGCTATTTGTTTGGAGCTGCTAACAATTACGCTTTATACAACACTTCAATCATTGTTAAATTTGTTAGAGAATATATTGATTACGGCAATATTATAGCGTCAATAATTTTGGATATAGCTACAGCTATAAAGCTATACAAGTATAATCGCAAGGGCGGAGCAGATTGGTCAAAACAAAAATCGACACTCGAGAAATTGTTTCTGCTACAAGTATGTAAAGGGTGTTCCAAAAACCAGATTTTTTTTACAATTTTTGTGATTTTTTTTTTGAACAAATCATACAAAAATCAGACTTTTTTTTATCATCCTGTTATTTTATAAAAAAATTTATAGAATTTTTTCAATGTTCTTACTTGCATTTTCCTCATTATTTCCTATTTTGTGTTCGTACAAGTTTGCAAGGGTAATGGAATCTACTGCACGGACAATTTTATGAAAAGGTTTTTGCGAATGCTTTACAATTACGGCTCATCAAAAGTTATGTGGCGCTGTCTTGACGAGTAACTCTTATATTTAAAAAGTTAAAATTTTTTTAGAATGGTCACTTTCTTCTTCCAAATTCGAGCTTATCGTATATATGTTGCATCCGATCCAGAAGTTTGTCTGAATCCAATTCGGACGTCCGATCCAGATTCAGCCAGATCGGGCGTCCGATCTAGAATCAGGGTCTAAATTCCAGATCGGACATCTTATCTGGAGACATTTGGATCGGACGTCTGATCCTGAACTGAATCTAGATCGGACGTCCTATCCGGGACCAACGATCAAATAGATAAAAATATTTACATGCTATTTCTTAAAGATATTCTAAATGTCTTACCATCGCAGTATCAGCGTGGCGACAGTTGTGGATGAGCACTTTAAGATGAGACATTTGAGGATGGCTATTTGAGGACGGGACATTTGAGGAACAAAGGTGAGATATGTTTTTTTAGGCCTTAAATAGCACCCATCCTCAAATGGTCCACCCTCAAATTCTAGTATCAAGTCCTCAAATATTTTCTCACGTTTTATGAGGTCGAAAATTTGGGGAGCTATTACACGTGTGCTCAATAGCTCCCCAAATGTTTCCCAAAGACACGTGCGTTCAAGAGATCAAACATTGCCTTAAACGGTTCGACAGCTCCAAATTGAATTTATTTAGTGAGATTAACGTATTAGGAAAATTTTAAAAAATTTTCAGGCATCATGCATATTTAAATGCCTGATTCTTTCAGGTATGCATTTTTGCCTGATTCTTTCAAGCATCAGGCATTTTTTAAAGTGTCCGGTTTTTTGTATGCCACCCTGTAGCTTCTATTAAAATCGTATATCTCGGCAATAATTAGGTTAGAAATATGTAGGAGCTTACGTAAATCTTGGAAAATGGAGCTCAGGTTCTGTCACGAAAGAAAGCTTTTTAATCATAAATTCCATTAATTTCCGTTAACGCAAAAAGTCTCACAAGATCTAGGCTGAAATAGTGTAATTTTATGTTTTTTCTTATAAAAATTTTTTCCAAATTTTTAGGTTTTTGTTATGGTTTATATTGCCATTTTTGAGCAATTTTTTCAAAAACTAACGTTGCAGGCGTTGGCTTCGTGTTCCCCATGCTGAAAAATTCCCGAGCATGAAAAATTATTCAATTTGAGAACTTTTGAAAAATTGAACTTTTGACCCCTTAGAGGGAGTTACCCCTCTATTAGAGTTAGGAAACCGAAAAAGTCAAAACCGATCGACCAAAAACCGAAATCGAAGGTGAAAAAACTGAAGAAAGTCGAAAAAAACCGCTTAAGACTAGGCCTAAGCCTAAGGAGGTACTCCCTACTTGGTTTGAAAATTAGCACCGGCATCATGTTCCACATGTCGAAAAACTCCCGAGAACAAAAAATCTGCCGATTTGGAAAACTTTTGAAAATTCGATTTTTCCCTTGGTCTCACAAGGAGTAAAAAATGAAAAAATTTTTGTCTCCGATTTCTTTTTTTGTTGTTTCCTGCACACCTATCCCTATTACTTATTAAACAGACCGCGTGTAAATACGATTTACTGTTCCCGAGATCTCGAATTGACTCACTAACTCACGTACGGACACAGGAATAGGTTTTTTATATTTATAATTTTCAAGTTTTTTAATCTTCACCAATGACATAATGAAAAACAAGATTGCTACAAAAATGCTTTTTTCACGCTTTGGGAATGCACGCAATCGAATTTTCGCATAGACGAAACGCTTTCCCACAGGTATTTTCTCTCTGGCTATAACTAGTAAACAAATTACTTTTTATTCAATTTAAACATAGTTCTTTGAATTATTACGCGTAAAATATAGAAAATTCTTCTGAGAAAAGTCTCAAAAATTTGCTGAGCTCATTTTTTGTTAATTTCTATATTCATTTATACGAAACAAGTTAGCTCCAAAGATGCGATTTCAAGATGCAATTAACGCCATTTATCATGCTGATAACACTTGTTTGAATTTAAGTAAGCCTAGCGTAAAGGAAGGCGATCGCCCTCCTCGTCCCCCTGAAATCGAAAAATGAACAAATTTCCCCTTGTCCACAATGTTTTTACCCAAAGATTTCATGATTATTTTTGAAAATGGAGCGCAGTGACCAAAAAAATTTTCTACCTCTTCACTGAAATTGAATTCTGGATACGCTACTGAAATAAGGCTGCTAATAAAAATGCTTTTTTGGAAATTTCAGCTGATCCAAGCGCTAACGCATCGGCTTATAAGTTATATTATGAATGTAAATTGGTCCAGTTTAAACAATACGACTATGACTTTCTGCTTTATCTCGATGATGTTGGACAAGATTTATTTAAAATGAATATGATTTTGAGATTGTCTGTAAGATTTGCAAAAAAATGTTATGCCATTACTCTAATGTTTTCATTACTTGGGTGGGGTGGCAAACTTGGAATGGGGAGTGTGCCGACGACCCCATGCGCCTCAAATGAGTCCAAATTAGGCAAACATGTCGGAATAGAAAATGAAAATTTAGTTTGGCATTCCTGGCTTGATATTAGCCATATTGGTTGTAGTGCTGATATCACGAATAAAAGAGCTGCACACACAATTTGGAATAATTTGTATTGCCATAGGAATTTGTGATTTAATGCTTTTTATATACATGGTTTTGATCGAAGTAATTTATGACATAAGGTATGCATATTAGGTTGTTCGGAAAGTTCTATGGCTTTTTACATGAATTTTGAACCCGAAATTTTTTCTAAAAATAATATATAGAGGTAATTTTATACGGGAACCAAAAAAATTTATTAATTTTTTCGAGCTATATAGAGGTAATTTAAGGTTTATGGGAATGGACAACCCTTATCTTGTTTCAAGTCCTGATCTTGATGCACCATTTAACATTTTTGGTATTCGAATAGATCGCATAACATATTATCTAGGGGCTTGTTGTATGACTTCTTGCGTATTGTTGGGAACTTTAAAATCGCTTCAAAGATTTTTGGCATTGTATTTTCCTATGTACTATCAACAAAGTTTTACCATGAAAGTAGCATATACTTTCTGTATAGTTTTAGCCATCGTCGTTCATATTGGTTTTGCGCCAGTTTTATTTATTAACAGTAAGTTTTTAGTTGAAAGAATCTTTTTTTGCTTTTACATAAAAGCCTAAACCCCTATGTCTGGCCATATACACTAAATCTATTAGCGCCTAAGGAAAATGGTTTTTTTTTTAAATTCGAAAAATTTCTTAAGAAAAGTGTGGTTTTTATCTATGTAGTGTCCCTCAAAACAAACAAAAAATCCAAATCCTGGAGCTACCACTGAACTGAAATGATAATTTTTAGCTATTGATATCCGCTATGTTTATGGACGCTATTTGTTTGGAGCTGCTAACAATTACGCTTTATACAACACTTCAATCATTGTTAAATTTGTTAGAGAATATATTGATTACGGTAATATTATAGCGTCAATAATTTTGGATATAGCTACAGCTATAAAGCTATACAAGTTTAATCGCAGGGACGGAGCAGATTGGTCAAAACAAAAAGCGACACTCGAGAAATTGTTTCTGCTACAAGTATGTAAAGAGTATTCCAAAAAACCAGATTTTTTTGTTGTGATTTTTTTTGTTGTTGTCAAAAAATTTCAGTCTTTTTATCATCCTGTTATTTTATAAAAAAAATTTATAGAATTTTTCCAATGTCCTTACTTGCATTTTTCTTATTATTTCCTATTTTATGTTCGTACAAGTTTGCAACGGTGCTGGAATCAACTGCATGGACAATTTTATAAAAAGGTTTTTGCGAATGCTTTACAATTACGGCTCATCAAAAGTTATGTGGCGCTGTCTTGATGAGTAACTCTTATATTTAAAAAGTTGAAAATTTTTTTAGAATGGTCACTTTCTTCTTCCAACTTCGAGCTTATCGTATATATGCTGCATCTGATCCAGAAGTTTGTCTGAATCCGATTCGGATGTCAGATCTAGATTCAGCCAGCTCGGACGTCCGATCTAGAATCCGTTCTAAATTCCAGATTGACGTCTGATCTGGAGTCATCTGTATTGGACGTCTGATCCTGAACTGAATCTAGATCGGACGTCCTATCCGGAACCAATGATCAAATAGCTAAAAATATTTACATGCCATTGATTATAAAGATATTCTAAATGTCTCACCATCGCAGTATCAGTGTGGCGACAGTTGAGGATGAGCAAGATGAGACATTTGAGGATGGCTATTTGAGGACGGGACATTTGAGGAACAAAGGTGGGATATGTTTTTTTAGGCCCTAAATAGCACCCATCCTCAAATATCCGTCCTCAATTGCTAGTCTTTAAGTGTCAAGTCCTCAAATAGCCATCCTCAAATGTCTCATACTCAAGTACCCGTCCTCAACTGTCGTCACGCCGCAGTATCCAGTATTTTGACAATCCACAAAGCACGATGCATTTCCGTTCCAACAGATCACATCTTTATTAGAGTACAGTGATACGCAATAAATTTTCACTAACGATTTCAAAAATTTGTTGTTGATTTCAGAATTGAAACCCTAAAGATCTTTGATCAATACGAGGCTTGGTCGTCTTCTATGTATGTTGGCAGTTTTCCGGCTGCTTTTATGAATATAGCCTTTTTCTATGGTGACCATAAGAGATACTATCTGTCAAGAGCACACGTGTACAAACCTCTTCGAACCTCCCCCAATTTGGGGAAGGTCGAGCGCCATCGCATGCAAAAATAGACTCGCGCGCTAGCGCGCGAAATCCGAAAAACAATCCAAAATGTACCCCTTTATGTTTTTGCCTTTGTATGAGTCCTCGAAGATAATTTTATCCAAAAATTTTGAAAAAAATCACCTTGGGGGGAGATCAAAGGGTATTTTTCTCTTTTTTCGAGTCGAAAATTTAGGGAGCTATTACACGTGCGCTCAAGAAATCAAACATTGCCTTAAACGGTTCGACAGCTCCAAATTGAATTTATTTAGTGAGATTAACGTATGGAAAATTTTTTTAAAAATTTTCAGGCATCATGCATATTTAAATGTCTGATTCTTTCAGGTATGCATTTTTGCCTGATTCTTTCAAGCATCAGGCATTTTTTAAAGTGTCCGGTTTTTTGTATGCCACTCTGTAGCTTCTATTAAAATCGTATAGCTCGGCAATAATTAGGTTAGAAATATGTAGAAGCTTACGCAAATCTTGGAAAATGGAGATCAAGGTCTGTCACGAAAACAAGCTTTTTAATCATAAATTCAATTAATTTCTGTTAACGCAAAAAGCCTCACAAGATCTGGGCTATAATAGTGTAATTTTAAGTTTCTAATTAGCGCAATTAAATGTTTTTTCTTATAAAATTTTTTTCCAAATTTTTAGGTTTTCGTGATGGCTTATATTGCCATTTTTGAGCAACTTTTTCAAAAACTAACGTTGCAGGCATTGGCTTCGTGTTCCCCATGCCGAAAAATTTCCGAGCATAAAAAAATTATCCAATTTGAGCACTCTTGGAAAATTGAATTTTTAGCCCCTTAGGGGGTTACCCCTCTATTAGATTTAGGAAACCGAAACCAATACTTTTAAAAACCGAAAAAAGTCGAAACCGATTGGTCAAAAACCGAAGGTGAAAAAACTGAAAAAAGTCGAAAAAAACCGAAAGAAAGTTTGGCGCTGTCCAACTTTAGGAACCCCAACGATCATAATTCGGGAGTCGGAAAATTTTTTTGTCCCACAAGAAAACTGTCAGTCATGTCCATCGAGATTTTTTTCGAAACATAGCGGATTCTGAAAGAGCATGTTCGATTTTATTTACCTACAAAAAATTCTGAAAAAATGATTTATACTTTTTATATCAAAACAATATATGAAATAATAAGCAAATTCTAAAATTTCATTAGAATGGATAAAGTGGCTCAGTGGTAATGGTCTCGGCTTTGATTCCAAACGTAACGGGATCGAATCTCATTCACGGAGATTTGATTTTGCCGCAAAATAGCAGTTAACTTCAAAACTCTCTAATTCGAAAAATCTGCATTATTTTTTCATAATTTATGTAGGTAAGTAAAATCGGTCATGCTCTTTCAGAATCCGAACAAATTTTTGAAAATTTTGACTGTTAAGGGTGTTTTTTTCCATCACGCTTCAGGAATATGCGCAATCGATTCATCTAAAACCTGAATCAAGAAAGCGTTTTCACGCTTCGGGAATGTGCGCAATCGATTTCTAGGAAAAACCCCTAGACAGCAAGTTGTCCATCTAAAATTAGAATTATTTCATTTTCACTTCAATCTACCCACCACTTCCCTGAATCAGAGGAACGTTTTCAAGGGCCGGCAATGCGCGTAATCAATTTCCCGAATTAACATAACGCTTTTCCTCAGGTGCTTTTCTCTGGCTATAATTGCCCACAAATTATTTTTTGTTTAAGATAAATAAGTAGTTCTGTAAATTATTACACGTAGAATATAGAAAATTCTTCTGAGAAAAGTCTCAAAAATTTGCTGAGCTCATTTTTTGTTAATTTCTCTAGTCATTTATATGATTACAAGTTAGCTCGAAAAGATGCAATTTCAAGATGCACTTAACGCCATTTATCATGCGGATGACATATGTTTGAATTTAAGTAAGCCAGTAGCGTAAAAGGGGCGATCACCCTCCTCTCTCTGAAATCGAAAAATGAACAAATTTTCCCTTGTCCACAATGTTTTTTCCCAAAGATTTCATGGTTATTTTTGAAAATAGAGCGCAGCGAACAAAAAATTTTTTTCTACCCCTCCACCGAAACTGAATTCTGGATACGCTACTGAAGTAACACTGCTAATAGTAATGCTTTTTTTGAAATTTCAGCTGATCCGAGTGCAAATGCATCGGCTTATGAGTTATATCATGGATGTAAATTGGACCAGTTTAAACAATACGACGACTATGACTTTCTGCTTTATCTCGATGATGTTGGACAAGATTTATTTAAAATGAATATGATATTAAGATTGTCCGTAAGATTTGCAAATATGTTATGCCATCACTCTAATGGTTTCACATTACCTGGATAGGGGAGGGGGGTAAACTTGGGATGGGAAGTGTACCGGAGACTCCATATAGCTTTAAATGAGTCAAAATGTCGCAAATTCTTGGTGATTTTGATTGAGAAGCGTATGCATAATTACGCAACTTCGAACCAGTTTTCACAATTTCAACTTTTGGGCCAAAAATTTTTGCGCGCCGTGTAGAAAATGAAAATTTAGTTCGGCATTCCTGGCTTGATATTAGCCATATTGGTTATAGTGCTGATATCACGAATAAAAGAGTTGCACACACAATTTGGAATAATTTGTATTGCCATAGGGATTTGTGATCTAATGCTTTTTACATACATGGTTTTGATCGAAGAAATTTATGACATAAGGTATGCATATAAGGTTGTTCGAAAGTTCTATGACTTTTTACATGAATATTGAACCAGAAATTTTTTCTAAAGATGCCCATATAGGGTAATTTTATGCGGGAATCGTTGCGCGTATTAATGAAGTGTGAAATTTTGACCTTGATTCAGTGAATGGAGTGCATACGACATACTAAAATTCCGAAAAGGTGTTGGCAAGTGTCAAAATTTGAAAAAAATGTCGACAATCAACTCGGCTCGCCGAATGCTTCAAAACGAGTACCATATCATGGGATTTTGTGAGTTTGATCCATGGCCGAGTGGCTAGCGTTCTCTTCACTCATAGGGTTGTGGTTCGATCCCGCATTCAAAATTCATTTTTTTATTTTGTTGTCAAAATTCACTGGGGGGGGGGGAACCTAAAAAATTTATTAATTTTTTTCAGCTATATAGAGGTAATTTAAGGTTTATGGTAATGGACAACCCTTATCTTGTTTCAAGTCATAATCTTGATGCACCATTTAACATTTTTGGTATTCGAATAGATCGCATAACACATTATCTAGGGGCTTGTTGTATGACTTCTTGCGTATTGTTGGGAACGTTAAAATCGCTTCAAAGATTTTTGGCAATTTATTTTCCTATGTACTATCAACAAAGTTTTACCATGAAAGTAGCATATACTTTCTGTATAGTTTTAGCCATCGTCGTTCATATTGGTTTTGCGCCAGTTTTATTTATTAACAGTAAGTTTTTAGCTGGGAGAATTTTTTTGCCTTCACCCAAAAGCCTAAACCCCTATGTCTGACCATATACTCTAAATCAATTAGCGCCTAAGGAAAATGGTTTTTTTTTGGCCAAAATTCGAAAAATTTCTTAAGAAAATGTGGTATGTAGTGTCCCTCAAAACAAACAAAAAATCCAAATCCTGGAGCCACCACTGAACTGAAGTGATAATTTCCAGCTATTGATATCCGCTACGTTTATGGACGCTATTTGTTTGGGGCTGCTAATGGTTACGCTTTATACAGCACTTCAATCACAGTTAAATTTGTTAGAGAATATATTGATTACGGCAATATTGTAACGTCAATAATTTTGGATATAGCTACAGCTATAAAGTTATACAAGTTTAATCGCAGAGACGGAACAGATTGGTCAAAACAAAAAGCGACACTCGAGAAATTGTTTCTGCTACAAGTATGTAAGGAGTGTTCTAAAAAACCAAATTTTTTGCGATTTTTGTGATTTTCAATGCGGGAAATTGATTGCGCCAATACCTTGAAAACGCCTTGAAAACGTTGAACCTTGAAAACGCCTCTTAACCTGAATAATTTTTTTGAACAAATCATGTTCAGGCTTTATCATCCTGTTATTTTATTAAAAAATTTATAGAATTTTTCGAATGTCCTTACTTGCATTTTCCTTATTATTTCCTATTTTATATTTGTACAAGTTTGCAAGGGTAGTGGAATCAACTGCATGGACAATTTTATTAAAAGATTTTTGCGAATGCTTTATAATTACGGCTCATCAAAAGTTATGTGGCGCTGTCTTGACGAGTAACTTTTATAATTAAAAAATTGAAAACATTTTTTAGAATGGTCACTTTCTTCTTCCAACTTCGAGCTTATCGAATATATGTTGCATCCGATCCAGAAGTTTGTCTGAATCCGATTCGGACGTTCGATCCAGAATCAGGGTCTAAATCCCAGATCGGATGTCCGATCCGGAACCAACGATCAAATCGCTATAAATAAGAATTTTTGCATAATAATTGAATTTTCTTGCACAAAAGTTCAAAGGCGAATTTCTCTGCCTCGTAAACAATTTTTTACTTTTCTGTAATAAAGGTTTTGCTTCTGCAAATAGATTCTCTTGATATAATTAGCCAATAAATTACTTTTTATTCAAATTAAATGTAGTACAGCCCAACCTCGATATAACGTCACCCCCTGTGTATTACCACGAAAGACAAAAATTGAAAAAAATTTTCCATAAAATTTTTTTTGAAAAATTTTTTCGGCAGTTTGCTAGCATTTGCCTTCTTCTGCAAAATGGTAAAAAAATTTTGATTTGTTAAAACTTTTCGGGAAAATTTTTAGCTTTTTTCCACCCTGAATGTCAATTTTCGTTTTTGGCATATTGACATTCAGGGTAGAAAAAAAGATAAAAATTTTCCCGAAAAATTTTAACAAATCAAAATGTTTTTTCGGCCATTTTGCAGAAGAAAAATTAAAAATAATATTTTGCGGAAAAATTTTTTCAATTTTTGTCTTTCGTGGTAATACACAGAGGGTGCCGTTATATCGAAGTTTGACTGTACTTGGAATTATTACACATAGAATATAAAAAATTCCTCTGACAAAGAATCGACTTGATACTCTCGGTTTGAAAAATTAAAAAACTTGAAAAAAATTTAGAAAATCGCCCAAAATTAGCAAAATTGTTTTTTTGGCACCCTGTACAAATTTTAATAAACTACCGTGATATGTTTGCATATTACAACAAAGTTAAATGAGAAATGTGAAATTTTGTAAAAGTTTTCGGACCCGACTAGACTCGAACCCGGACCAGGCTCCTGGCTACCGTCCAAGTGCACTACCATTGTGCTACCGAGACCTACAATTAATGCTCGTTAATTGGTAAAAACTTGACGGTGTATTTTCCACTACTCACACTGTGATTAACACCTGTTTAACGGGTAGCAGTTGTAGGTCTTGGTAGCACAATGGTAGTGCACTTGGAAAGTAGCCAGGAGGTCCGGGTTTGAGTCCCGTTCGGGTCCGAAAACTTTTACCCAATTTTATTTTACCTGTAATTCTAAAAAATGAGAGAAAATATGATTGTTTGAACTTTACTGATCACTTAGCCCACATAATTTTCCTTAAACAAAAAGTAAAGAAAGGCTTTTGTCTTCTCAAAATATTTTCTCAGATTTATATACAAGTAATTAAAATCATTCTAAGCAGCCTTGATTAAATACTTAATGAAGGATAACTTCTATTGTGACTCTTTGTATAAGGCTTAAGCTTTGTCGCTTGTTTGAGACTGCCGGATGTGCGAATGAGAGCTCTTACTCAGTCGCACATACGAAAAAATTTTGAAGGAAGAATATAATGCCTTTCTATTTGTTGATCTTCAATTACGAGAAATGGTACGAAACTTATGCCAAAAACTGTACTCTAAAAACTCGTGATGAATGGAATGCCGAAGGGGCAGCAAACGCCCCGGTTGGGATTACATATCTTACATTGGGCATTGTTTTTGAGGTTTGTCAAAAAAATTTTTTTGATTGTTAAAAATTTTTTTAGCTCATCTATATTCCATTTTTGATAGCAATGCTGCAGAAGGATATTATAAAAAATTCTTGTTATAAAATTATGTTTTTGCTTGGGCTCCTGGATATGATAGCTATTCCAACTGATGCAATCATTCCGGGCATTCAGACTATTACTGGAGGGCATTTTTGCAACAATCCTATTTTTAATTATGTCAATGGGGCTTTTGCTATGGGTAAGGTTTAAACCAGTATCGGTACGACTAGATTAGAATTTGGAACGGTTACTGCAAGGGTTTCATGGTTTGGTCGTACTGGGCTTGTCTCAGGCGTCCCTCAAATCCCGCTTGAAGCCAAAAGATTTTGCCTAGTAGTAACGTCTCTTCGGATTTCTCTCTCGGCATTACAGTATCAGATATCCTGGGTAGAACATTTTCTTGTTTCAGAACACCCCACATCCTAAATGGGGAGGGGTGGTCAAGCCTTCCGTACGAGCGAAAAGCTTTCTGGTGTCCGAGGTAGGAAAAGATGTCCATGAAAAAATCCTTTTTATTATGGGAAGTAGACGAAAAAATTCAAAACTTGAAGCATAATTCAAAAACGTTAAAAAATGCTTCAAAGTTTTGACATGGTTTGATACAGCCCAATTTCGGACTTCTGTCAATTTCGCCAATTCATACACATTACTAGGGAATCTTTGTTTTAGGAACATACCATGCTGTCACAGCCACTTGTATAATTTTGGCCCTAGATCGCTTTTTTGTCATGCTGTTACCAGAGACAGCTAGAGCAATTTTTGGTGGAAAAAGAATATACATTTGGCTAACAGTACCATTTATTTACACTTCCTTCTTTTGGATTTTTCAAACTCCTGTTGTTTTCAATATTCAACATCACTCATGGCATTTTGATCCATATCTTGGCACTCAAGGATTCGAAGGAAATCAAGCAGTATACCTTTTTTCGGCACGCTATGGGTGGATTGTACCCCGGGACCCATCTCAATAGGTGAATAAGGGGCTCATAAATATACCCCCTCTATTGAAGTTATGACCCCAGTGCTTCAAAATGGCTTATTGTCATTTTCGGCTTAATAAAAATTAAATTTTTAGGCAAAAATAGCAATTTTTGACGATTTTTATCGAAAAAAATGAGTTTTTTATTGAAAAAATTTGAAAAAAAGAAATTTTTTGTTAAAAATTCTTGGTAAAAATTGACCCCCATCCACCTATGCCCCGTCCTTCTCCTCCCCACTACTCCACTCTCTTTCCCGAAAATCATAGTCTAGCTATGCATTTGTCTATGACCTCAATTTATTCTCTACTTCGGAGCTACTACACAATAAGGAGGCCACCCAAAAAAATTTTCAAAATTTTTTTCTGGAAATGGCCCCTCTAGAGGTAAAAACGTGCGGGGAATCTGAATTTGACATTTTCAAGAGAAAAATCGCTTCATTGATTCAGGAAAGGCCTGTGTATTGAAGCAAAAAGTTGCAAAAATGCGATTTTTGCGACTTTTCGCTTCAATCACAGGCCTTTCCTGAATCAGGGAAGCATTTTTCTCTTTGAAGATGTCTACTTCAGATTCCCGAATGTTTTTAGAAATGACACTTCTAGGGGTGTCATTAGAAATGACCCCTTAAAGGAGTCATTTCTAGAAAAAGTTGTTTGAAAATTTTTTCACGTGAGTGGCTCCCTATTGTGTAGTAGCTCCCTTACTTCTAATTTACCTTTTTAGTTCTATAGCCATCCAATGCTTATAATCAATTCAATTTTAACAGTATTTATCATGGGTCCAGCATATGGAATCCTATGTGTTGTTTTATACTTAAAACCGAAGAATTTGCCAACCATAACAAAGCTTCAAAAAGTGGTAATGGAAAATTTTTAAGTTTAAAAATCCCTATTTTACATATAGTACGATTTCGCGCCAAATTGGATACATCATATTACAATGCAGTGGAGTGTCCAGCGGGGAGCAGGGGAGCATGACCCCACAAGACTGAAAATTTGAGGGGTGAAATTCATATAACAAAAGATCTCTGGACGTCAATTTTTGACAAAAATCCATTTTTAATCCCATAAATGAATTTTCTTGAAAAAGAGATTTTCTATAAATTTGTTCTCTATAAAATTCTGAACAACTTTGTAGAAGATCACTTTTCCGAAAAATACATTTAGAGGGTTAAAAAATTAATTTTTGTCAAAAGTTGACGTCTGGAGTTCCTGTTATGAATTTCAGTGAGATCAAACCCGGCTGTCTCAACGTTGCTTAACTTGCCTGATCGGACGGTTGGCTTATCTCTTCACTACACTATGGTGTATCCAAACTTTTAAATTTGGCGCGGAAATGGAAGATTTTTTAAATTTTAGATGCTGATGCAATCCTTAGCAATCTGTTTCGAAATGTTCATTGTCGCAATCGTCTATGTAGGAAATCAATGGATTTCCGTACCAGAAATTATGACAAAGATTGAGCATATTGCTTTGATCTGTGTGCATGGTATGTTTAAGAGATACTATCTCAACAGCACACGTGTTACTCAAAAAATAATGGTTACTAAATGACTTGTCGCTAATTTCGGCCTTGGGGGTCATCCAGATACTACGTAATCAAGTAGGGGGGGGAGGAGTATCCAAATGATTACGGTTGATTACGAGGGTGGGGTCAGATCAATGATTACGTAATCACAATGTATAAAATTTTTTGTTTCAATTTTTCAAATTTTTTCGTAGCCAAATGATTAAAGGAGGGAGAACGGGGTAAAAAAACGAAAATTTTGATTACGTAATATCTGGATGACCCCTTGTTGTAGTACTTATATTAATAGCTTATTTGTTAGCTAGAGATAAGGACTAAATTTTTAGGTGATACCCCAATCGTCTATCTACTCTTTAACAAAACGCTGAGAAAACAATCGTTTGGTTGTATAAAAGGATACGTGTTCAAAAGCGCTAAAGACGCCAAGCATCTTGCCGCATACGTCTATCCTAGACGTCATCATCGTGTACAAAATCTTGAAAACCAATATACTGCTCAAAATGGCGCAAATGCATAATCTTGTCTTAAAGGGGAAGGGCCGATTGAGGCGAATTATCGCAAAAAATTTTTTCGACAAACGTAAAAAATGTTCGAAACGATGAAAAAATACTGTTTTCGAGGAAAAATCGAAAATTTTTTTTGGCCATTTTAGGTTTTTTTTGTCTTTTTTCAGGAAGTTTCAATCAATAAAAATTTGCATGTGTGAATGGAGGCTAAGACAGTTACATATATAAAAGATATTTGAAATTGCAAAATCAAATGAGCGGCACGCTTTCCTTTCATCAAATCGTACAGTAGTACCTTGTTCCATCTGGACGATCCAAGTTGAACTTCTTTTCGCCAGGTCAGATAATCGGTACTACTAAACATTAGCAACCGTAAATGACGTGGGCATTTTTTCGAAAAAAATTTCTCTTAAAATTTTCTGAAAATCATCCTATTAGGGGTAAAATCATGCGAAAATCGATTGCGCGCATTCTCGAAGCGTGAAAATGCTTCCTTGACCCTGATTCAGGAAAATAGATATGTGTATTGAAGCGAAAATCGAAAAATTTTGAAATTTCCAATATGTACTAATTTCCCTGAATCAGGATCAAGGAAGTATTTTCACGCTTCGGGAATGCGCGCAATTGATTTTTTGCATGATTTTACCCCTAATAGGATGATTTTCAGAAAATTTTAAGAGAAATTTTTTTTGAAAAAATGCCAACGTCATTTACGGTTGCTAATGTTTAGTAGTACCAGATAATCTAAAAAGTGGGTACCAGCTCATATCTGGGGCCCCAAAAGAACAGACTTTGGACCAATCTCGATTCATGTTTTGGCGAGCAAGTTGGAGTCGGAGATGCCTGTGAACATTCATAAGAGAAGGGGCATTTTTGCGACGAACAAGTTTGGGATTCTTGTAAATTTTTTGTCAATCAAAACTCAAAAATTGATATTTTTAATTTTTTCATAGGGGGTTAAAAGTTAACCCCCACAAGTTATATATCATTTGAAAGCCTATAGTTAGATGAAATTTATAGTGTGGAATTTTCCAAAAAAATCTCCTGTAAATAATTAACCTCCCTAAAACCGCTGATGGATGTGATACAACAGTGGTATAAAAACCAAACGGTGCGCAGACCCCGAGAGGCTGCGTGAAATTTTCTGCAAAAAAACAAAAAATTGTAGGTTTGTGTTTATACATGAAGAGAAGGGGTGAAAATTTTGGAAACTGTGTGTGGAGGTTTTATGTTTTTGCCATTTTTTGCGTGGTGGTAACTCAAAGGGAGGAAAGAAAGTCTTGTATGTGTGGGGTCATAATTTTTTAGAACTTTCTGCGTGGGGTAGGGCTCTAATAGCACGAATTCATCGCGCACCTTTTCATGAATATTTGTGTTCCATATAGCCTAATACACATTAAGCTGATTTCGAAAAGATTGGAACTCCAAAATCCGAGTGCTACAAGTTGTTATTTATGATGAGTATATCAACTTTTATTTGACCTCAAAAAATTTTGTCTACTAGAAAAAAAGTTATTTCAAAAAATAGATTTCCAGGCATTTTGCTTTTGAAAGCCCTTGAAAACTCGATTTTATTATTACTTTTTTTAAATATTTAAGCCTATCATGTAGAACTGCGTTCACTGATCATTTTTTATTTTTACACCATAGGACGTAAACCTCATTTTCATGAAGAAAAATTGCAAAAAAGTGAGGTGACTGGGGACAGTGCAAAAAAGAATTGTCCCTGGCGGGGATCGAACCGCCACCTCTGGTGGCAAAAACCTAGAGCTTTGCCAATGCGCTACAGAGGACATATTATTAAATTGTCTTCAATTTCGTTATGATTTGTCGAATTTTAATTGTCCCCAAAATGCCTGGAAATCTATTTTTTGAAATAACTTTTTTTCTAGTAGACAAAATTTTTTGAGGTCAAATAAAAGTTGATGCACTCATCATAAATAACAACTTGTAGCACTCGGATTTTTGAGTTCCAATCCTTTCGAAATTACGTGATGTTCAGCTTGATGTGTAATACCCTATAGTAAAAGAACAAAAAATTTGGGATGTAGGGATGTCTTCCTTGAAGTACTTTTCTATAAATCCTTTAGTTTTAGCGGAGTAAAACGGGTAAATCGAAAAAAGGGCGTGGCGACAGTTGAGAACGAGCACTTGAGAATGAGACATTTGAGGATGGCTATTTGAAGACGAACATTTAGGACGGGACATTTGAGGAACGATGGTGGGATATATTTTTTTAGGCCCTAACTAGCACCAATCCTCAAATGTTCCGTCCTCAAATGTCCCATCCTTAAATTCCATCCTCAAGTGCCCTTCCTCAAGCGTCAAGCCCTCAAATAGCCATCCTCAAATATCTCATCCTCAAGTGCCCGTCCTCAACTGTCGCTACGCCGAAAAAACAAAGTAAAACGGGTGAACCACCCGGGTGAATTGCAATTGTTACAGTTTTTTGCTTTTATTATGTTTTTAAAGTATCCATCTAATACAATTGTTTAATGCATTGAGAATAAAAAGCCATGAACTTTTGTTTTGAAAAGATAAAATCTGCCACAATAACA
>OZJO01018864.1:0-68191 GCA_900406225.1 Acrobeloides nanus | reverse complement strand
TTTAAAGTGTTTTGGCATTTTTCTTTTTTTGTTATTTGTATTTAGGGTTGACGAAATCGATATCCAAAAAATCGAGATTTCGGTTTCGAAATTCAATTTTCGAGAAAAAAATTTTTGAGAGAAGTTGTTATTAAGCTAAAAATGCTCGAGAAAATTACTATTTTTGTGTTGAAAAATTCGAAAATTTTGATGAAAAAATGAAAAATTATCTGTCCATCTATGTTTTGCGCGCCGATAGGATCGTAAATTTTCTTGTTGAGATCATTAAAGTGGGTGCAAATTAGGGCCTTTTCTCCAAAAAATTTTTTTTTAAAATGACCAAGGGTAAAAATAGGGTGAAAAATCGATTGTGCACATCCCCGTCGCATGAAAATGCTTTCTTCACCTTGTTTTCGCGGAAATAGCACTATTTCACGTTAAAAATAGTGCTATTTTCACGAAAACAAGGTGAAGGAAGCATTTTCACGCGACGGGGATGTGCACAATCGATTTTTCACCCTATTTTTACCCATAGAAGGTCATTTTTCAAAAAAAATTTTTGGAGAAAGGACCCTATTTTGCACCCCTTTAAGACAAAATAAAGTCCAGTGCCACAGGCAAACAATTTTTTGAGAAATGCTTGTTTTTAGGCTGAAAACATTCAGAAAATGAAAATTTTTGATGAAGAAATGACGATTTTTGGTGAAAAAATTAAAATTTTTAGTGAAAATTTGGTCATTTTTGGTGAAAAATCATAATTGGGTTCATTAGAATTTTTGAAAAAATTTTAGGAAAACATAAGGAGGACCATTAGGAAAATTTTTCCGTTATGGGGGGCCTGCCCCATGTGATCATTTTTTGTATAAAATCAGTACCACGATTTTCAAGACTTTAGGACATCTCTATTTGAGATCTCGAAAACGCTAAAAATGCCCAACTTCTTGATTAAAATCTTCGAGAGCTCATTAACCCTATTTTTATTGAAATTTAAATAGTTTTTTTCAGATTGTAAAATAAAACCGACTTCATTCAAAGTTATGTCAAACCGGAATTCCAGAAAACGCGCCTTAGCTAAAAATGAAGATGGGACAAATGGTGAGCCTCCAGTCAAGCAACCACCTACTGCTATGGAACCGGTGTCTATGTCGGGCTCACGGCTGGCTTTGAGTCGTGCCGCTCCATATAGCGACGACCAGGAAGCTATTTTGGAACGAGAACGTGTGGATTATTCTAAGAAGGTCACTCTTGAAATGGCTGCTAATAATACGGGTAAGTTATATGAGCTAAGCCTATAATTTTTTAGAGCTATTGGGGATCAAGGGGGGTCACCCCAGGGTCAAAAATTTAAATGTTTTAAAAAAATGACATATTTAAGAGTAATTTTATGCGAAGAATCGATTGCGCGCATTCCCAAAGCATGAAAATCTTTTACCCTTAAACATGAAAAATACGTATTTCTACCCATATTTTCACATTTATTGACTATACGTATATATATATAAAAATACGTATTTTTCAATTTTTAAGGGTTAAACAAAGGTTTTCACGCTTCAGGAATGCGCGCAATCGATTTTTCGCATAAAATTACCCCTAAATACGTCATTTTTTTTGTTTATTTTTTAAATTTTTTATTCTGGGATGACCCCCTGATCTACAATAGCTCCAACTTTTTTAATATAACATTATAGCTGGCCGTCCAATCCGAGTATATGCCGACGGAATTTATGATCTGTTTCATTATGGACATGCGAATCAACTTCGGCAGGCAAAAAATGCATTTCCAAATGTATATCTCATAGTTGGAGGTAATTTTTAGTTATGTATAAGATGAACTAAAAAACCATACTTTTGCGTTTTTTGGCGAAAAATTTTGAAAATTTTTTTACCAAAAAAACGCAAAAGTACAGTTTTTTTTTTTGGCTCACCCCGTAAACTTTTCCAAACTCCTTTTTTAGTGTGCGGTGATAACTCAACTCATAAGTATAAAGGACGAACTGTTACTTCCGAAGAAGAGGTTAGCGTTTATCTGACTTTACTTTTTTTGGTAATTTCAACCGATTTGTAGAGATATGAGGCTGTCCGCCATTGCCGTTATGTTGATGAAGTTTATAGAGATTCACCGTGGTTTGTCACCGTCGACTTTCTCAAGGAGCTAAAAGTAGGTTTTTATTGATAACATTTTCGGGTACTCTTAAAGAA
Organism: Acrobeloides nanus; assembly: GCA_900406225.1. Lineage (NCBI taxonomy): Eukaryota > Metazoa > Nematoda > Chromadorea > Rhabditida > Cephalobidae > Acrobeloides > Acrobeloides nanus. The sequence continues at coordinate 66,013 of OZJO01018864.1, read as the reverse complement.
GAGAGACCTAAAATGACGTGAATTTTTTCTAGAAATTATCCCTATAGAGGTAATTTTATGCGGGAAATCGATTGCACTCATTCCCACAGCGTGAAAATGCTTTCTTGACCCTGATTCAGGGAAGGGTGATATGTGTATTTAAACGAAAATGAACAAAATTTTGGGGAAACAAGTTTTCTATTGGAAAATCGAAAACTCTTCCCTGACCTTCAATCGGTGAATATGGATGTTGGAGAGTACAGCCTACCATTCTACTAGCTAGTCAGCTTACTTGCTTGCCAGACTACTAGCTTTCCATCCTAGCTAGACTACTATCGTGCCAACCTTCCAATCTACTAGCTAGACTGGCAAGCTCATTTTTGTTTTAATACACATATCCCCCTTTTCCTGGATCAGGGTCAAGAAAATATTTTCACACTGCGAGAATGCGCTTGATTCCCCGCAAAAAATTACCTCTAAAAAGATCATTTTTTGAAAAAATTCACGTTATTTTGGTCCCTCTCCTTGAAGAGTACCCATTTTCGATCGAATAATGCTTTATTTAGGTGGATTTTATTGCTCATGATTCCATCCCATATGTTGCTCCGGGTGAAGAAGATTTATATGAAAAGTTTCGTCGTGAAGGAATGTTTGTGGAAACCCAGCGGACTGATGGTGTTTCAACTAGTGATGTCGTATGCAGAATAATCCGTGACTACGATAAATATGTACGAAGAAACCTTCAACGGGGTTATTCTGCTAAAGATCTCGGTGTTGGTTTTTTCTCGGTAAGCTTTATACGCTATACGTGCGATGGATCGGAGAGACCCCACCTAGCAGTCTTGGATGCATTGATTCTACCTTTTTCGCTCTCAGATAACTTATTTCCACGTGGCATATCTAAAATTCTTCGCATAAAATTAGCCCTAATAGGGGTCATTTTTGAAAAAATTTTGGGTCGAAAAAACATGAAAAAAATGCCCAAATTCCTGTTTCTTATACACCCCGCGCGCATTTGGGGTGACCTTAACTTGTTTTTTATTAAAATATTCTCTTGTTGTACAGTTATTTTTAGGAACAAAAGTATCAACTTCAAAACAAGTTGGATCAATGGAAACATAAGAGTGTTGAGCTATTGGATAATTGGAAGAATCGTTCCAATGAATTTATGCGAGAATTTCTTGATACTTTTCATCGTGATGGAAACTACAAGGTAGTTGTGTTAGCGTTATCTTATTGATTGTCTTAAAGTTAATCTTTATTGGCAAGAAACCAAAATTTACGACGTTTGGTATTGTGAAAAGAAAATTTTTTAGTTGCAATTTGGAGATCGCCTACGTGAGCTCGTTAGTCGAAGTCCATCTCCAGTTATTGAAGAACAAGAAGAAGAGGATACACAAAGTGAAAGAAACGATGATGAATTAGCACACAGCAGTAATAACAATGTTGCTTTAAAGAGAAATGGCAATTAAAGCAATAATTTTTCGGCTCGATTCGATTGTTTTCTTTCATAATTTTTTTTACCTTTTTCTTATATACCTAGAGGGTGCCATTTTTTATATTTCTAATAATTTTTTGCACTAAAAATGATTATTTTTTAACGATCAGGGTTACGGAATCTGTCTGATTGATCAGAAATATTCTGATTTTGGCCAGCAGAAATTTCCTATGTCTGATTTTTGTATCGAAAATCTGATTTTTTGACATTTTTGTCTGATTTTCTTTTTCATTTCAAGCCCCGCTTTAAATGATTAATTTTTCTTTTAATTTTTATGGATTTTTGATTGGTCACCATATACCCAATTTATTGTGCTATGATTATTATTATTGAAATTTGCATTTTCTGTTACAAAATGCATTTGATGGCAAATTCATTTATTTCGTCTTTTTGCTTACTTTTTATACAAGTTGTGTCAAGGTTAAAAAAGCCAAAGTTTGAAAATTGTCCTTTTGCTCTCTTGCCATGGTTCTAGTCTTATGTTATTTCAAATCGCAGAATTATGAAGATATTTTTCTTTAGAGATTTTTTTACTCATATTTAATTTTTATTATGCAAATGTTTAAATTAAATTTCTATTATGCAATTTATTTGATGGTGCCTTTTAGTACATTTTTGTGGGCATGTTCGCTTTTTATCCTACTACATTAAACGTGTAATGTGCGCGTGTGTGATTGCGATCTCAGGAACGATTATTTTTAAACTCAGAGTGCCATTGCAAAAGTTGTAGGGAGACGATAAGAGAAGCTGATTGACACAAAAATCATCGAAATTGGAGACAAAAAATTTTGGAGCTGTCCTAGCTGGGGGGAGTCAATCAACAGAGTTCAAAAAGATGAGTTAAAGTGTATCAATTTTTTTCTCGATATGACCTATATAGGGGTAATTTTATGCGAGAAATCGATTGCGCGCATTCCCGAATCTTGAAAACGCTTCCTTGGCCCTGATTCAGGACAGAAATCGATGTATTGAAGCGAAAATAAACATTTTTGGGTTTTTATGAGAAAACCGTCGATTCTTAGGTTTTTCTGGACGGAAAGTCGATTGCGCGCACTCCTGAACCTAGAAACGCTTCTTTGACTCTGATTCAGGAAAGGAATCGGGTATTGAAGCGAAAATCAATCTATTTACGTAAAGAGAGTTATATAAACGTTGTTAGAGTTGATTTTTTTATAAACAAATATGTTCGTGCGTGCTTTATTTGTTGTTGAGAAAGGATTTTTTGATTTTTCCCTGAATCAGGGTCAAGAAAGCGTTTTCACGGTTCGGGAGTGAGCGCAATCGATTCTCCGTCTAGAAAAACCTAAGAATCGACAGTTTTCTCATAAAAATCTGAAAATGTTTGATTTTTGCTTCAATACACCGATTCCTTCCCTGAATCAGGGTGAAGGAAGCGTTTTCAAGATTCGAGAATGCGCACAATCGATTCCTCGCATAAATTTACCCCTATATAGGTCATATCGAGAAAAAAATGATAAATTTTAACTCATCTTTTTGAACTCTGTTGATTGACTCCCCCAGCTAGGACAACTCCAAAATTTTTTCAAAAAAAGTTTAGAGATAGCAGGGATTAATTTAAAAAAGCATTAGTAATAACCAGGCACGTAGCCAGTATTTCCTGACAGGGAGGGCAATGACCCAAAGTCCAAAATCCACAGGTACCTGTGGTTTTGGAAAAAAACATAAGGGGGGTACTCTTATGATTTTTTAAAAATTTTACTTGACGGCGGGGGGTGGGGGTGGGGTAATTGTCGGGATTGACTTCCTTCCTACGTGCCTGGTAATGACTAATAAATTTTTAACGGGGTGCGTCGTTCGGAGTCACAACTCCCCGAGCGTTTGGCTCCTGGTACTTGAATGATTCTATGGTATATCATCAGGCAGGAAAGTTAGGGGACTCGTACTTTTTGACCAGCAAAAGTTAGGGGAATTTTAAAAAAATTTTATTTTTGTGTAAGCGCACTATTAGGCGTTAATTAACGTTAAAGGGGGTATTTTTTACGGCCTAATCTCCGAAAAAATTTTTCTTAATTTTCTTTTTGCCAAATGACATATCTAGGGATAATTTTATGGGAATTTGAGCCAAGGTCAAAATATCGACTTTTACATGAAAATAACATCAGATTCATGTTTCCTGCATAAAATTACCTCTAGATATGTCATTTTGCAAAAAAATTTTCGGAGATTAGGCCGTAAAAAATACCCCCTCCTTTAATAGCGTGTGCTTACACGAAAATAAAATTTTTGAAATTTCTCTAACTTTGATCGGTCACAAAGTCCGAGTCTCATAACTTTTGTCAAAAGTTCCCTAACTTTCCTCCCTGATAAAATAAAATATATAGTTATTTTGGAATTACTAAAGAGATTATTTCATGATCTGTTGTTATTTTTTAATTTTAAAATTTTTTAAATGCTTTTACTTCAGATGTCTTCAATCGGAACAGGTGCTGATAATACAACTGGAAAATCTAAATCTAGTGCAAAGAAGAAGTTTATTAAGGTTGGCTTAGGGGGTTCGTCCAGTATCTAACATCAGCAAAGTGTCACCAACTTGACATCACCATAACTTTGAAAGCATTTTAGAAAAGATTTTCTTCTCCGACAAAGTAGATGTTTTAGGGCAGTAGTATATCCAGGATTTTTTTGACATCAGGGGTGGGGGCAAAACCTCATTTTTCTTAAGAAAATTTGTGCTACTTTGGCTCTTATGCCCCGTTGAATATGGTCTAAAATCGAAAAGTGTTATTTTTCAAAAGCGGTGAAAAAAATTTCCCAAATTCCTTCAAAAAAGGTATGGCGGTAAGTTGATGCGTTTACTAACGTTAGTTACTGGATGAGCCCTTATTTAAAAAACCGAGAGAAAAGTTTTCTAACTAGTACACATAATTTTTTCCCCGCATTTTTGGGAAAATTTGGATTTTAAATTTTTAGGTAGTTCTACGTCGCCTTCCATTTGGAATCGAGAAGGATGAACTCTTGGAACAGTTATCTCCATTACCACCATATGAAACTTTTTGGTTCCGAAACGCAAACCTTGATTTGTTGCCGTTTGCTTTTGCCCGTGCCTATGTAAATATGAGAGGAAATTTATTTTTTTTGTATACGATGTTTTAGATAGTCTTTAAAGAAGAATCCGATGCAATCGCGTTTCGAGATCAGTTTAATGGTTACGTCTTCGTCGATAAGAAGGGTATGTTTCAAACTTTTTTGAACGATAAAAAGAGTGAGGCTATTCAAGTCAAGAAATGACGTGAAAAAAATTTCTCCGGAAAATGACCCCTTTTAGCGTAATTTTTAACGAGGAATCCCAAAAAAACACTCCCGAATCGTAATAAACACTTCCTTGACACTGTTTTCGAGGACTTTCTTGCTCATCCTTTTGAAAATGGCGGAAGACTCTGATGCAGATGAATAATTATGATTATCTGTTCGATTTTGTTTCAATAATAAATGACTTCCTTTTAAATCTGTTCCAAATTTTTCGATTTTCTCTTCAATACACAATCTCCATTTACTGAATCAGGGTCAAGGAGCATTTTTGAAACCTATTCTTTAAGTTACCAGAAAACGAATAAGAATCATGTTATATCATTTTCAAGTTATATGAACTTTGCTCTAACAGTGTTAGGGAAGTGTTTTTACGCTTCGGGTGTGCGTTTTTTGGGATTCCTCGTGAAAAATTACGCTAAAAGATGGTCATTTTCTGGAAAAAATCAAATTTTTCATGTCATTGGGGAAAACCCCAGACTTGAATATAACTCCAAAAGATTTTAGGTAATGAATCGATGGGAATTGTGGAACAGGCGCCATACCCAGATTATCCTAAAGATAAACGAGACTGTGCCAAGGATAGTGATAAACACGTTGGAACGCTTAACGAACGTTAGTTTTAATGATCAGAGATATGCATTCAAAAAAATTTTAGATGCGGACTATTTGAAATTTTTGGACGAGTATAACAGTTTGGTCTCCAAGAAGGTTACCAATTTTGATGAACTTGTTAAGGAAATTGAAGAAAAGAGTCGAACGCTGAAAAGTTGGTTGATTTCTGTAAACTTGTGTAATGTTTCACATATTTTAGAGGGTTCTGTTCAAGAGACTCCATTGACAGATTATCTGTATAAGATAGCTATGGAGAAAGTAAGTTTATCTTCTTTTTTATATTGAGTTTGTTTTAATTTATTGGGAAATATTAATTGATTGAATGAAAATATGGGAATGAGCACCATTTGAATCCGAGAATTGGCCTAGACGTGATGTATTTAGATTCATGTTCCCCCATGTCCGAAAAACCCCGAGTACAAAAAAACAGCCGATTTGATGAACTTTTTGAAAATTCGATTTTTTCCACCATTGGTATCAAAAACTCGAATTTTTAAAAGTTCACCAAATCGGATGATTTTTTGTACTTGAAAAGGCTGAATATTGACACGAAAACATGAGTTACACTCAAAAAGACGGCTTGGATCGTATTTAGCGTACATTTTTGACGCTCGTTTTCGATGAAATTTTTAAAATTTTCATCGAAAACGAGCGAAAAATGACTATTTTCAATATATTTTTTGAGCCGCCGATACTTATTAAACAACCCAATATAAAAATGAATTTAGGCACAGCGTCGTAATCGATTCGATCGTCGTTATGGAAAGTTTGAAAAGCCAGCAGCAAAATCTGGAAAATGGGGTGAACGGGAAGAGAGAAAACCGGCAAAAGAAGCAGCATTCCCTCGAAATAAACTAGAAGTTAAAGGTTGATTGAAAAAATAGCTTATTTTGATTACTCTCTAACTTTCTAGACAAGAAGCTAAAATCTCATGAGAAGTTCAATTCGGACGCCAAAGGAAGGTTTTCCGCCACCAAGAACGAACGAGCTCCTCCAACTAAAGCGGATTCAAATAACACTGATAAAAATCCATCTAAATTTGAGGAGAAAAAAGTCATTTCTTCCAAGCCAAAACCAACCAAAGATAAGCCTGAAACTGTGCCCGAAAAGGCAATCAAAATCATGAAGCGCGATGAACCGAGATCTAAAGAAATCCCGACTAAAACACCGGCTAAAGACAAAGGTAAAACTAAATTGTCGATAATTTTTAGTAGGTGGGTCCAAAATTTTGGAGCTACTACACAATAGGAAGGGGGTCACGTTTACCCTCTAGGGGTAAAAACATGCTGGGAATCCGATTTGGCACGAAGCGAAAAAATGCTTCCATGGTTCAGGAAAGGTGTATTGAAGCGAAAAGTCGCAAAAATGCGATTTTTCGCTTCAACACTCAGGCCTTTCCTGAATCAGGGAAGCGTTATTCGGCATAGATTTGAATGAAACGAAAATTTTTTTTATTGATTTCCATTATGTCGTTTCATTATGCTGTTTTTTCGCTTTGAAAATGTCAAATTCGGATGTTTTTATCCCTAGAGGGGTCATTTCCAGAAAAAATTTGGGTAGTGCCCCCTATTGTGTAGTAGCCCCAAAATTTTCTGTAATGACTTCCCACTACGTAGATAATTCATATATATATATAAGCTACGTAGGTAATACATTATTTTAAGAAAATAAGCCGGTTCCAGAAAAGCTGAAAGAACCAGCTATCGAAAAGAAAGTCAATGAAGAACCGCAAAAACCAGCAGAAACAATAAAAGCCGATAAGACGACAACACAGCCTAAGCGAAATAAAGTCAGTTTTTGTTTTTCATTTTTTAAAAATCTTGTTAAGGATCGCCCTGAACGTCAAATCTACCAGCCTCGTGCCCGTAAACCAGTAGTGGAAAAGTCTCAAGAAAACATTCAGTCAAAGAGCGATGATCCTGCTACAACGTGATGGTAATCAAGTAGAAATTTCAAAATGAAGCTTCGATTTGGAATGAGAACCGATTCATGAAAGTAAAAAACATATTGTCCATTATCTCGTCGGGATTTTGAAAGAAGATCCAAATTTCGATTTAAACAAAATATGCTTTACTGATGAGACTATTATTCTATTATGTTAAATATATGATTTTTTTGTTCACAGTCAGGGCAGTAGATATTAGGGCGCAAAGCCCTTTCCAAATAAATTTTCGAAAAAACTAATTTTCCAAGTTTTTTTTGTTGGAAAAGCTGAAAAACACGAATCTCCATCATATGGGCCTAGTGTTGCTCAAATAAAAAGATTCGATAAAGTTCACCGAGTTTCGTCGAAGTTTACATAAGTTTTTTCGGTAAACTTTACCAAAGCTCGGACCAATCTTTGGTAAGCTTCAATGAATCTCGGTAAACTTGATCTTTTTACCGTATGAGCAATATTAATTCAGCCTTTTCACATCTATATAGTTTTGGACTTAAAATGGTCGTTTATAAAATTTTGTTGTCTAATAAATTATCATGAACTTCATTTCACATATTGTAAAATTTATGTCGTATGTCTTATTAAGAGGCGATGTCTCGAAAATTAGAAGGTACACGGTTCGAGCGAGCTCCAAATCGAATTTACAACGTGAGAAGCTTTTAAGAGTCATTTCGAGTCAAATTTCGTTCCTCAACAAATACAAAACCTGGTCCGGAGCTCAAAAAGCCGATTCTACGTTGATTTTTTGAATTTTCTAATCTGTCCGGCCAAAATTTTTATCTGACCAATTTATTTTATCATGGAGAACATTTCTAGCATAGATTGAAAAAATCTGAGAAATAATTTTTCAATCCTTGTCTTATTACCACGTGTAAAATGACCCAAAAATATAAATTTTTCAGATTTTTTCGAAAACACGCTAGAAACGTTCTCCGTGATGAAATACATCGGTCAGATAAAGTTTGGCCGGAAAAAAAATTTCCAGGGTGTTTTAGAAATTAGAAAATTCAAAAAATCAACGTAAAATCGGGTTTTTGAGCTCCGGACCAGGCTTTATATTTTTTTTGAAGCACGAAATTTGACTCAGAATCTCTTAAAACTTTCCCATTCGTTAATCTCACTTTATAAATTCAATTTGGAGCCCGTTTGAACCGTTTAAACCCATCTTTGAATGATCGAGAAAGTGTCTCTTGAATAAAAAGATACTGTTTATTTTGTTTAATAATTAGCTAAGTTATCAAATAAATTTTTCTATATAAAAAGAAAAAGTGTCTATATATAAATAAGCATTTTAAGCTGCTTTCTTTGCATCAGATCCAAGGACTTTGCGGCGTTGAGTAAACATATATCCATACAGTTGGGGGAAACCTGAAATATAAAGTATGATCAAATCGATTACGCTTCGAATTAAGGATTGTCTAGAAATCACTCATCCTACATTTTGCTCCGATAATCCAAAAGCTTAGGATGTTCACGTCTGTTAGAAGTGGGATAAAGTCTGAGCCGAAAAATCATTTGTTAGTTAACTATTCAGGATTTTTTCTATACATTAAATTTTTAGTTAAAAAAGAAGATTTTTAGGTGATTTAGGCAAGAAAAAACAATGTCTTCAGACTTTTTTCCGATTTTACTCAGGTTCTAACAGACGTGAGCTTCAAACAGTTTGGGGATGTTAGCTGCAAACTGAGTGCATCAGTGGTTTAGTTAGGGGAAACTCAACAACAAAAAAAATCGCATGTGGCGCTGATTTTTGCATTGACTCGAGGATTTCAAAAAAATTTTCTTTGAAAATCGAAAATCTCTGAGCGTTTTCCGCTTAAAAATGAGTTTTCAGTAAAAAAAATTTCGCGCTTGTCGGCGTGAAAAAACAGGCGATTAAGGTGATTTTTGAAATTTTTTAAAAACTCGAAAAAATTTCTTTGGTCCCCCTTATGTTTGTATTTTTGAAAAATCTTCGAACAAAAACATAAAGGTGGACCAAGGTAAAAATTTTTTTGAAAAGGTTCCCCATTCTTGGAGTCTGGCTACTCCACTGATACTTATTGGAGAATAATTTTTGATCAGTTCTAACCTGGAATATAGATCAAACACATTATGACAATAAAAACATAGAAGCTAAATCCGAAATTGAGTGCATTCGGCATTTCAAGTGTAAGATGTTTCTTGGCCGCAATCTCAGGTAGACCAGCAATCATAGTTAAAATCTCACCACTAGCGCCCATAGGGTATAGAACAATAAACAAAGTGTAACTAAATAGTTGATTTAGTTTAAAATATTGGGTTGTTCCAAAATTTTTCGGATTTTTTATATGAAAAAATTTTCGGACTCGAAAATTTTTTATAAAAAGAACTCCTATAGGGGTAATTTTATGCGGAGAATCGATTGCGTGCATTCCAGAAGCGTGAAAACACTTCCCTGAACCTGAGTCAGGGAAAATCGGGTTATTGAAGTGAAAATTAACATTATATTTTAAGCGAAAAATCTAAAATTTTCGATTTTCGCCTCAATAAACACCGTTTTCCCTGAATCAGGGTCAGGAAAGCGTTTTCACACTTCAGGAGTGCGCGCAATCGATTCTTCGCATAAAATTATCCCTATAAGGATCATTTTTAGAAAAAATTTTTCATTTAAAAAATCCGGAAAATTTTGGCAAGGCTATATCTTACCGTAACCAAGTAAGGAAATGGGGAACAGATTTGATCAAACCAAGCGCATAGAATGAATATCTTATAACTTCGGTGATCGACCAAGCGACCAATAACATTAGTACTCCAACGCTGGATCGTGACTAAAAATACTGATGTGAATCAAGTTCGTTATTAGAGGGTGAGCCAACAAAAAATCGTACTTTTGCGTTTTTTGGTGAAAATTTTTCACAAATCAGCTATAAGGGTGATTTTTGAATTTTCATGCGAAATTTTTTCGCAAATAACGCTAAAGACGGTTTTTTATCACTCTGTATTGGTATGGCAATCCTAGTCACCGGCTAGAAATATGCGAATTTTAAAAACGGTTGAAGGACAAATTCAAGAATCCTTCATTCTCCGTCCTCCAATCAATTCCTCAATCTTACATAAAACTTACCGAAACGACTTTGTAGAGCATAAGCCAGACTACTGTAACTCGAGAAAAAACTTGAAGTGTCGTAGTTCCAACTGGCGATCTCACAAATCCGATAAGTGCATGAACAATCTGAAAATATTTCATGAATATGGCTGGACATACATGTGCGGGAGGGTACCACAAAATTTTTGCGTTATTGTGAAAAAACGATTTTTCGACAAAAATTCGATTTTCTGTCAAAAAATCGAATTTGACCAAAAAATTGAAAAAATTTTTTGGTGCAAAATGCTTGTTTCTAAGCTGAAAATTCTCAGAAAATTACAATTTTTTGTATTAGAATGTCAATTGTGGCCCATTTTTGTTGAAAAATAGGAAATTTAGGACGATTTGGATGAAATCTTTATGTACCAGCGCCGCAGGCAAAAAATTTTTGTTGAGAAATGCTAAAAATTTTGGGCAAAGATATAAGAAGGAAACCATTATGGTTTTCCGGGTCTTCGGTCCGGAAGGGAGGGCCCCCCCCCCCCCCACTGGTTCCCTTCCATAAATAAAAAAATCAAACCTCTAAAACTGCCGCTGTTTGGAAAATTTGCAATTCCAATTCAACATTTTCATAAAGCTGCTCATTGCTGAGATTTTTGGAAATTCCATACAAAGTTTTAAGCAGTACTAATCCCCAGCTAAAATTGGTTGAATAAAACACACAAAATTTTAAAAAGGTTACCCCAAAACCTGGATAAGATTGTAGAGAAAAAGATAGAGTTCAAATGGCTTCATAATGCTATTCCCAACAAAGGCAAGATATTGAGGACCCGCGTGTTTGAGCAAACGCAATCTACAGACGAATTCCGCACCACCGTTGGCCACTTTGATAAGAGTTTCGAAAATAGGTACACAATACTAATCGGAAGATGAAGGTTTATATTCGTTGCTTCGGCTTCACCCTAATTTATAACCTAAAATAAACCTTTTTATGAAGTTAACGGTTTCAAATAAAATAGTAAAACGCAAAAATTTTTGTTAATCATTTCAGAGTTTTGTGTGATAAAAGGTTTTTATCCTTTCACAAAATACGCTTATGATTTTGCTGCACTACAATCAATTCTAGTGCAGCAATTGTAGTATTATCATACCACTATCATTCTGTCAAATGGCACGATCAACAAACGAAGAAATACATAGAACAAACTCAGTTCAATGTTCGGTCAATGAGAGACTTTTCATCTCAAATTTGTACAATGAAAGAAAGGCAGGCAAGGTCAGCCGGCCAATGCTTGTGACTTTTTTTTTAGCACATCGACGGCCGTACAAATTTTGAATTTGAAGAATAACTAAAAAGAATCTCAGAATTTTGTAATGACAATGTTACGTTATAAATCAGGCTCGTAGAAGGAAAAAAAACTTGTTGGAGGGATCGGTTCAAAAATTTTTTTGATTTACGGATGGAGAAAAAGCATAATGGAGATCGTACATTCGGAAGTCAAAAATTCAACATTTGCCATTACACATGTGTTTGCCTGTGGGACAAAATGTGAAGCCATGCTATTTTTGTGGATTTTTCGCATGGAAACACCGTATATAGGGGTTTTTTTATGCGAAAAGCACGAATCTGACGTTATTTTTGGTCGATCGAATTCAAAAACATGACTTTATGGGAGTTCATTAAATCGTGAAAAACGGGGTTTTTTAATAAAATGGCAAAGTTTTTAACCAAATGAGCATTTTGGAAGCGGTTTTTTTGTTGCATTAGACAGATAAAGAGTCGCTAAACAATTTCTGATCGTTTATTTTATTGTATTAGTCATATATAAAAAGTTACCCCTAAAATGGTCCATTTTTTTGAAAATGGACCATTTTAGGGGTCCTCACTAAAATGGCCATATCTCGGGAAAGGAAAATGGCTCCTTTAGGCTCTCCTGGGGATTAAAAGAGCATGTATAGACCTTCAAGGCAGCATAAGTGGTTTGTCCTGAAAGTGCTGCGAAATGCTGCGGATTTGGCATAAATGACAATTTAGCAATATCTTTATATGTTAACCAAAATGTGAAAAAAGACACTTTTCGCTTCAAAAAACCATTTTTCCCTGAGTCAGGGGCAGGAAAAGCGTTTTTATGCTTCAAAAACGTGTTCAATCGATTCCCCGCATAAAATTATCCCTAGAAAAGTGATTTCCAGATGAAAAATTCGAAAATGGCCATTTTCGCTTCAAAACCCAATTTCTCCCTGAATCAGGGCCAGGAAAGCGTTTTCAGGGTTCGGGAATGCGCGCAATCGATCCCCCGCATAAAATTACCCCTAAAGAAGTCACTTTTAGAAAAATAAATTTCCGGATCCCAAAAAATAAAAAAAGTGCATTTTCATCGGGCTTCACATTTTGTCAAAAACAAACACATGTGCATTAGTGTTTCTATTCATGTTGTCTTGGATTTTCTTATTGCATTTTTGAGAGGAACAAAAAAGCCCAATACGTGGATCTAGGACATTTTTCAACGGACTTCCTTCAGGGTACAAGGGGGGCGGGCAAAAGTCCTTGGCAAAGGGGCGGTATATCCTGGCCAAGGGAGCAAAAGTCTTGACATTGTCAAAAACGCTGAAAAGGTGTTTTCTCATCCATAATTGTCGAGAAAACACGTTTTTAAAATGTCAAGACTTTTGCCCCCTTGGCGAGGACTTTTTGCCCCTTTGGCCAGGATATACCGCTCCTTTGCCGAGGACTTTTGCCCCCCCCCTTGTACCTCCAGCGGAAATTGAAGGTCTAAAGATGTAGAAGATTTTATTCCATCCATCAGCGGGTGGGAGCAACTTTTTCATTGATTCATCAAACCTAAAAGCAATTTAAGTTAAAAGTAATGATGAGTGTATGAAAGACATACAAAACAGCGGTCTCCTTTCCATCTTCACCTAAATACACGAGTCCAACCGTTCCAGGAAAATACTGTTTCAATACCGAAACAGAAAGCAATTCTTCTTGATCGACAGGAATCAAAAGAGTCTTTCTATTTTCACGATCGGTGACTTCAACCATTTCCTGAAAAAGTAAGCGTTTCATACAAATTAAATAAATAAAAAGAAAACAAAGAGCTTGACCTCAAGTCAGAAACAATTATAAAATAATTATAACACAGGAAAATGTAAAATGGTCTACTAGAAAAATTTTTGAAAATTGGAGCATAACGCCAAAAACAAAAAGCGCGCTGCTTTAAATGTGTATAAATAGAGTTGAAAAAAAAAGAACTATTGCTCAGTGAAAAATTTCTGCTGAAAATAGAGTTCGCCGAACCGATGATTTTACCCGAACCGATAGTTTTTACGAATCGGTTCAAACCGATCGAACCGAACCGATCGATAGATTTTCCGAACCGATTGTTGAAAAATTGAGAAAAAATTATTTAAAGTGGGAAATTTTCATAAAAATTAACCAAATTTTAAGAAAAAATCATTCAAAAAGATCGAACTTGCTTTTAAAAAACTAAAATTTAAATTTGCAAAAATTTTATGATAAAAAAAATTAAAACGGTTCGAACCGAACCGTGAACCGAAAGATTTTTAAAATCGATTCGAACCGAACCAATCGCGAACCGACTCATTTTTATCGGTTCGACGAACTCTAGCTGAAAAGGGCACTAGGCCTTTCGTTACTGGCCTTTCATTAGGCTGCTCGGTAAATGTCTCGACCAGCTAGTCGAGACGTTAAGGCTGCGCGGTAAATATCTCGACCAGCTATTCGCGATGTTAAATGCGGTGTTAAATGTCTCGACCTACATAATAAATCGAGGTGTTAAATGTCTCGACCAAGTCGAGATGCTAAATGTCTCGAATTCAAGACGAATTATAACTAAGTCGAGATGTTAAATGTCTCGAATTGATTTAGCATCGCGAATAGCTGGTCGAGATATTTACCGCGCAGCCTAAATGTCTCGAATTGAGTCTCGACTTGTTCGAGACGTTAAATGTCTCGACTTCGAATTCGAGACTCAGGTCGAGACGATTGATGTCTCGACCTAAGTCTCGAATTCGACGAATTATAACTAAGTCGAGACGTTAAATGTCTCGAACTGATTTAACGCCGCATTTAACGTCGCGAATAGCTGGTCGAGACATTTACCGAGCAGCCTTACCAAACCAGTCATTACCGGCCTTTCATTACCGAACCATTCATTACCGGATCAAACCATTCGTTTCTGGCATTTTTTTTACCGAACAGGGTGCGAAAAAAGGGTGGCACTACCCCGGGTAGTTCCACCCATCTAATTTTTTTTACTATATTGCACCTAGTTTTTTTCAAAAATTCAATTTTTTTTTGGTTCGTTAAGGAAAGGCCGGTAATGAATGGTTCGGTAATGAAAGGTCGGTAATGAATGGTTTGGTAATGAAAGGCCGGTAATAAGAGGGGGGGGGCAAAAGTCCTGGCGAAAGGGGCGGTATATCCTGGCATAAGGGGCAAAAAGTCCTCGCCAAGGGGGCAAAAAGTTCTCGCCTAAGGGGCAAAAAGTTCTTGCCTAAGGGGCAAAAAGTCTTGGCCAAAGGGGTAAAAAGTCCTCGCCAAGGGGGCAAAAGTCTTGACATTTTAAAAACGTGTTTTTTCGACAATTCTGGACGAGAAAACACCTTTTCAGCGTTTTTGACAATGTCAAGACTTTTGCCCCTTTGGCCAGGACTTTTTGCCCCTTAGGCGAGGACTTTTTGCCCCCTTGGCCAGGACTTTTTGACCCTTATGCCAGGATATACCGCCCCTTTCGCCAGGACTTTTGCCTCCCCCCCTTGTAGATGGTCGGTAATGAATGGTCCGGTAATGAAAGGCCGGTAATGAAGGGCCGGTAACGAAAGGCCTAGTGCCCTGAAAAGACACTATAATGTTTGTACCATTTAATTATAAAAAAATATTAGCAGGTTTTTTGGGCTAGACAGATTCTGGTGCAGGTGGGTGGGAGTGAGCGCTATTGGAAATTAGGCTTAATTTTGGGCATTTGTGTATTAAATAGTGGGGAAAATTTGTAAAAAGGGGTATTTTTTGATAGGATTGAGGGGTGGGGTGGATGCACCAGAGATGGTAGTTATATACTACTGCTCTTCCCCCTGGGGAGGCGCAATCAACAGGATTCCAAAATATTTCCTGATACTTTTTTTGATCATGCCGGGACGAATGTAACGTTGATTCAAAGGAAGCAAATCCATGGCTCTCCTGCCCCTAGAGGATATTCTTCCATAAAATTACTTCAAAAAAATATCAGTTTTTGGAATCCTGTTGATTGCGTCTCCCCAGAGGAAAGAGCTCCAAAATTTTTAATTCGATTTTTATATAAGCAATTTTTTACCCATGCTTCCAATTAGTACAAGGATGTCTAATTTTTTGTTAAAGGGGGAGGGGGGGGTAAAATTACGGTATGTTGGTAGCAAAATTTTTTTCGCATAGTGGAATCACCACATACCCCCTATTTTTGATGCGGAGGATGGAAGGTCTGAAACCTGCATCAATCGATTCCCCATGGCCAAAAATAGTATACATATAGGAATTAGGCGTTTTTAGATGGAAAAATGAGGTCAAAACGCGATTTTTCTAAAACCGAGACCCTCAAAATTGGCCTAAAATTCAATCTGACCACTATTGAAGCGGCTAGGAATTTTTTTAACGCGATTTTCGAGTTTTTCGCATCAAAAATAGGGGGTATGTGGTGATTCTACTATACGAAAAAATTTTTGCTACCGACGTACCGTAATTTTACCCCCCCCCCCTTAAAATGTTGTAAAGTTTTTTGCTGATTCAATAGGCGTGATTTTGAAGGTACTAGGGTGGAATTCATCTCACAATCGTTCAAATAAAAGGATTTAGTTCACAACTTAATTTTTCATGCTTCGAAAATGCGCGCAATCTAGAAATTACCCTATAGGGGTCTTTCCTGCAAAAATTCGAGAAAAATTTTTTTTGGAGATAGGGCCTCAAACGGCACCCCCTTTAAAGGACCAGTCCAGTCAGTTACAATCATATGAAAAAATGATATATTCGGAAAGATCATGAAAAATTGAGCATTTTTTGTTTTTACAATAAATTCTGAATCGCCAATGGCTTTGAGGAAAACCGCGTTCGCGATTTTTGAAATTTGTTTTGAATTTGAATTTGGCGCCAAGACCCTGAATCAGGATATATACAAATAAATATATAATTTATTCCCGTTTTACATTTATCATATGATGTATATGAAAACTATCGTTATCAAACAGATTTGGTGTGCTTATCGTCGCCTGCCTTTTCTTTATACTCAAACGTTTCAACGAAGCTATGTTTGGGGATAAAAGATTTTCTTCACTGCATCTTCCATTTTCTACAGATTCAACTGAGCGACTACCTTCGCTCCCATCATAAGAATTCGGTCTAAGGTCTAAAATAAAAAGAGAGTCCAACTTATGACCGGGTAGAAAATTTTTCGAAATTTTATAAAGGGGGGGGGGGGTAACAATTATGGCTTATTCTCTGAAAAAAATTTTTTTTGCCAAAACAGCCTATATAGGATTAAAATCATGCGAAAAATCGATTGCGCGCATTCCCGAAGCGTGAAAATGCTTCCTTGACCCTGATTCAGGGAAAATGTAGATTTTTTCGACTTTTTTACACTATTACTTGGTTTGGAAAGATGTTCCTACATGAACATGCTTTGTGGTGCAGTGACAAAGCAGCGACTTATTGATCACAAAGATCGCAGGTTCGAATCCCGCTTTGAGCTAAATTTTTTTGCACAAAGAAAAATCATAATTAAATTTTTACAAATAAAATTTTATAGCAAATTTTTACAAATATTTTTGTAAAAAAATATTTGCAAAAATTTAGTTGTAAAAATTTGCTATAAAATTTTATTTGTAAAAATTTAATTATGATTTTTCTTTGTGCAAAAAAATTTAGCTCCAAGCGGGATTCGAACCTGCGATCTTTGTGATCAATAAGTCGCTGCTTTGTCACTGAACTACAAAGCATGTTCATGTAGGAACATCTTTCCAAACCAAGTAATAGTGTAAAAAAGTCGAAAAAATCTACATTTTCCCTGAATCAGGGTCAAGGAAGCATTTTCACGCTTGGGGAATGCGCGCAATCGATTTTTCGCATGATTTTACCCCTATATAGGCTGTTTTGGCAAAAAAAATTTTTCAGAGAATAAGCCATAATTGTTACCCCCTTTAAGAATGACATATCTGGGGTAATTTTATACAAGAAATCGATTGCGCCTATTCCTGAAGCATAAAAACATTTGCTTGATCCTGATTCCGGGAAATTGAGTCTGTATATTGAAGCGAAAATCGAATTTTATTGGCTTTTTAGCTTGAAATCACTTTTATGTGGCTAATTTTATGCGAGGAATCGAATGAACGATTTGCCGAAACGTGAAAACGCTTGCTTGACCCTGATTCAAGTAATGAAGTCTGTATATTTCGATCGATATACAAATTCCATTTTCATGAATCAGGGTCAAGCAAGCGTGTCCACGGTTCGAGAATGCGCGCAATCGATTCCTCGCCTAAAATTACCCACACATATGTCATTTTAAAAAAATTTTCTACCCGGCCATAAGTTGGGCTCCTCCTTTAAGGCCTTTTTGATACGAGTTTTTCCACAAAAATACAACCGATATCAAGAAAGTTTTAATAATTATAAAAAAAGAAAAAAAAATTTAAAAAGTTGTCCTTTGAGGACCTAGAGCCTCTGGAAGATGTCTATATCGATATTTTGGCATCTTTTCAGTAATTTGAGGATATCTCGGTAAGGGAATTGAATTGAGAGCTCGTTGACTACTCATATGAAAGCTGGTGATCTGCGCTACAGATTTTATATTGACACCTATAGCAAGTTTTCGCTTCAATAAAAAGTTATACTCCAATCTTTGAGCATGCCCTCAAATTTTCGACCGGGTTTTTAGCAAAGATCGGCATTTTTGACCCGGTTACGAGGATTTTCAGCCAAAGTGGTTGTCAAAAATCGCCACGAATCATTATTTCGAAAACTTAAAAAAAATTAAGAGGGATAAATTTTAAGTTTTCGAAATTTTGATAGGTGACCTTTTTAAGCACCGTTTTGAACACTTAGCTACTTGTTAGAGTTTTTCAATTTCTGGCTACAAAGTGGCCACCCCTTTAATATTTCACTTGATAACTTACAAAGATCAGTTGTTGAAGCTGTTGTATACTCCAAAACATCAGATGCAATCTTTTCTGTCGAAGAATAAGAGTTTAGCGCCAATGACGAAGAGCATTTCCTGGGAGATCGAAGGCCTGTATTAGGTAAAAGATTATTGTTAGGAACTATTGGAATAGTTAGATGCATATTTTGTCGTTGTTGAGAAAGTCTTCCACCTATTATTATGGGCAGATGTAATTTCAAAGAGTTATTGAGCCTGCCATCAGCCTCGATCTTTATCTAAACACAACAATCGGCACTATAACTTTTGTCACGAAAAATAGTTGTTTTTGTCACGAAAAACTTGGGATTTTCAAATTTACGGTTTTCTGTATTTATATCCGTGACAAAAGTTAGCGTGACAAAAGTTAGAGTGACAAAAGTTAGCGTAACAAACTCAATTCGTGACAAAAGTTATACTGCCCAAAAATCGATGATAAGAAAAGTTTTACCTCTATGTCATGTTTTGCTTTAAGTATGTTGCAGCTGTTTATAATAGGCGCTATTTGAGGAATTTTAAATGAAAATTGACAGCTTCTTTGTTGCTTAGACGGTACTTTTAATTCCTAAAACCGTTATCCAACAATAACAGTACATATGTAACAAAATTACGCGGTCTTTCTTTGCAACAAAAAACAAACTTTTTTTAGAGATTACCCTATACAGCCGAATCTCGATATAAGCACCTTTCACAAATTTTTTATTCTTTTTCTTCCCTGAATCAGGGTCAAGGAAGCGTTTTCAAGGTTCGGAAATGCGCGTAATCGATTCCTCGCCTAGAAAAACCTAAGAATCGACGGATTTCTCATAAAAATCCGAAAATGTTTGATTTTCGCTTCAATACACCCAACTCATTCCCTGAATCAGGGTCAAGGAAGCGTTTTCATGCTTCGGGGATGCGCGGAATCGATTTCTCGCATAAAATTACCCCTAAGAATGTATTTTTTAGAAAAAATAAAAAAATTTTTCGGAGAACGGGCTCTGATTGTTACCCCCCCCCCTTTAAAAATGACCAAAAACAGCCTATATTTTTAACCCTCTCAAAATGAAAACTTTGGATTTCGTTGTAATACACAGGTGGATCTTTCTTTCCCGCCATTCCAACCCTGCTTGTCAAGTGCCCATTTGTCAACTTTTTCATTCATTTTTGCTCACTTGCCACTAATCAGGTACAAAAATTGACTTCAGATAAAACGGTGACACATCAATACAATTACTTACTTTCTGAAGCGCTATAACAGTTTTACTATCTTCTTTGGTGTATTCATGTCCACTTTTATGCCTACACGCACCTAAATACCAAGACTTTTCTTTCATTTTAATCTCTGCGGCATAAACTTCTTTCGACGTGCCATTATGTATATTCAGGGTAATATTTGCTGTTTCACCCGGCACAAAACCTTTTTTGTTCAAAGTAGCCTAAAGTTTTATACAAATTATTTCGACAACAAAGGCACTTTCAAAAAGACGCTTCCTTGTCTAAAAAACAAGCCTAAGTTTGATGATTTTTCCATAGACACTGGTCTTGAAGCATCAAATGTCGAATTTAGGTCCAAATTTGATAAAACTGTAAAGGAAGCAGTTGCTTTTTTCTCTGATTTTGAAGGTCGTTCAAGTTCGGCTTTGCAATAATATCGAATTGAGCCATATTTGCCTAAAAAAAAATAATTTTTGAGCAAAAAATACCAGTATCGGACGACGTGTCGCGCGACGCGTCGCAGAGCAATTACGTTTATAGTGCAAACAATTTTTTCAATGTCGTTTATAGTTGTTGTCGCGCGACTTTCTGCGACGTCGCAAGTGCTGACTACGCGACGCGACACAAGGTCGAGTGGCAAAAAATTTGGTTCCAAGTGGGATTCGAACGCGTGACCTTGTGACCACTGAGCCACTGCTTTGTCACTGCACCACCGAAACCGAAAGATGGAGAAACGTTTTTTCAAATCAAGTTCTATCGCGCGACAAGTCGCTCGCACGACAAGTTGTCGCGCGACACAAAAAGCACTGTTGCGCGACAGACTATAAACGCCAACTCGCGACGCGTCGCGCGATACAAAAATGCATTGTCGCGTCGCGACGGAAGTATAAATGGTGCCTTAGATTTTTTCAGACCCCCCCCCCTCTTGGTAAACGTAATTTAAGGATCGTCCCTTAGGCCATAAATGTCATCCCCTTTAAATTATATAGAGTAAGTGCTACGTTTAAAATCATTTCAAAATTTTCAAATGATTATTAGAATGTGAGTTTTACCTTCAAAACTTGGAGGACAATTCGACGGGATAATAAAATCGAAATTAAAATTATTAACACCACTGGAGATAGATTCCTCATCACGGCTGCTATTCCATAAAACAAATTTTCGATCAATATAAGTTTCATCCAATTCTACTGGGTAAATCTCGGCCTTGGTCTTCCACGTTCTTGACATCGAATCATAAAACCTGAACAATTTTTTAAATTGAAAAAATTGTAGCAATAAAATTTGCAGTGGGCCAAAAAAGTGGATGTTTGTGATTTGTTGGGACCCGAAAATGTATTGTTCTAACCCCTCTAGGGGTAATTTTATGCGGGGAATCGTTTGTGCGCATTCTCGAACCCTGAAAATACTTCCCTGGTTCAATGAAAAATTGAGTTTTTGAAGCGAACTTCGTCGTTTTTCGCAATTTCAAAAACCATTCCCCCCCCCCTGAATCAGGCCCAGGAAAGCATTTTCAGGATTCGGGAATGCGCACAATCGATTCCCACACATAAAATTACCCTTAGAAAAATAAATTTGCTGACTCAAAAAATCACAAAAATCCACTTTTTTGGCCCACCCTGTATAAAAAATCTACTTTTTCGAGTGTTCACGACATTGCCAATTATTGTAAGCTTTTCCATAAACTATTAAGACCAGCGATTTTGCTTTTACCTCATACTCAAGGTCCAATTTGACTTGCCCGCGTACATATTGACCCGGTAAATATAGACCTTCATTAGAATCGAAGTTGATAGAAAACTCTTTAAATTTCCCCATTTTATGTAAATAACATAACAATGGAGCTGGCTAAAGACAAGGAAGCAATGTGGTTGAAAAAATTAACAAAATAACATTTGTTCATAGCCAGATCAAGGGGTGTACTATGTGATTGATCGAACGTAGTTGTTTTTAACAAGTGGTTAAAGTACACGCAAGGCTATCAATCAGCTGAGTTTAAGTGTTAGGGTTCAAACTTTGCCAAATAACAACCAGGCAAATTTTACACCCACTCTTTGAGTCGATCAATAAAACTTTTGGAGCTACTTCGGCTGGGGAGACCCAGTCAACATGGTCTCAAAATTTATGTTAAAAATTCAAAAATTTTGTCCGAAAATGCGCTTGCCTAGGGATAATTTGACATGAGAAACACGATTCTGATGTTATTTTCACGTCAAATGCTTCAGACAATCGTGAAAATGAGTTTTTTTTGAAGATGACGTTTTGATCATGAGATTCATACACAGCCGTGGGGTAAATGGAAGAAGGAAATCCGAAGAATGAATGGTGTCCGTGATCGCCAAATCCGAAGCCACCTTGCTGAATTCAACTGGAGAGAGAGATTCGGAGCAAAGAAAGAAGTGTTCTTCAATTTCTGGAACGAAGTGGCAGCTCAATATTAGTGATAGAAGTTCGAATAGGGTCTCAGGGTTTTGTCGGGTCGGGTCAGGCAAAATAATTTGGACGAGGGTGGGATTCGAACCCTTGAGCATCCAGTTACAATCCTGTAGCCCTCCCAGTTGCGCTATTTGGACATAAAGGCGTTACAACTTTTTGCAAGTTTTGTGCGCCGTGTCCTAGAACTTTTTTGCAATCGCTAAAACTAGGTCCGGGACGAGCCCAACGTTACTTAACTTTCCAGATCGGACGGGATCGCTCGAAACTGGGGTCGGGAAGTTTTCGATAATATCTCTTTTGAAACAGACTATAACGGTAAAAAACCGTGGGCCTTTTTCGATTTCCCGTTGAAATTGCAAAAAAATTTCAAAAAGTTGCCTGAATTTCAATAAAATCGGTATATTGAAACGAAAATAGGTTTACACTTTTTTTCTACCAGATTCACTGCACTGATTCTGGTGTAATGTTGGAACAGGAGCTGGAAACAAAAATGAACACATCACAGTTTTAGATGAGACTTTTTTTCTTATCAAAAATTTGAAGTGCCAAACAAAAACTGGCCTTATCAAATTGATAATTAGCATTAGCCACTTTTCATATTTTTTTGCGAAAATCATGTTATTCTCATTAATTTTGTCTATTTTAATTCTTTCAAGAACGTTGGCAATGTGCCCTCCTGGAGCAGTCCAGGGAACAAACCCTGATGATTGTTATAAATTTTTCTCTTCTCCAAAGACTTTCGTTAATGCTGAAGAAACATGTCGTAATTTTGACGAGCATTTAGTTTCCATCTCAGGTGCTTTTACAAATGGATTCCTAGTGGATCAAGCTAGCTCTTTTCTTGCTTTGAGCAGTGAAAACCAATACTGGATTGGTGCCAGCACTATTTTTGTACCCAGGACATGGACGGATAATACTCAATTCGGGTATACAAATTGGGCCAAAGGTAAATTTAAAAAATCTCAAAGTTTGTAAAAAACATTAAAATGACCTCAAAATCGTGTTTCTCGTAAGATAGAAATTACCATAATAGGGGCCAAAATATGCGGATTTTTAGCAACTGGGAAAATTTTGGATCTTTAACCTTTGTTCTTGCACTCTGCTCAGACGTGAAATAAAGTTTATTTCAAAATTAGACCGCTAGAACATATCGTGCGTCTTAACGGTTAAAAGAAAGTACAATAAATAAATGCAACTTGTTAATGTTTCATCAACTTCCACGATTTCTTTGGTTTCATAAAGTCATTTGGTTTCACTAACTCTCTAACATTTCCAACTATATTATCTATATTGATAGTACTACTAAAATTCCCACAATATAATTCCACAACATTCTGGGACAGTGATCCAGCACAATGATCATTGACTAATTCCATATAACTAGTCTCCACATCAACATTAAAACGAGCACATGCCCCATAAATAGTTGGGTCCTTTGGATAGCCAGGTGACCATCTTATGGGATAATCAACTGGCGTGCCATCGACCCATTTCCAAGTTCCAGAGGCTTGATCATAAGCAAGACCGACAAACGTTAAGTAGTTGTTAATATTGCCTGTTGAGTTTGGGCCACAATAAAATCCTTCAGCATCTTGGATAGCGTCTTGATAAAGATAATTAAATTCGATAAATGAATGAAACGATGTTGGCATATCGGGCAAACATCCACCAGTTAAATTGTAGTAACTAATATATTGTGGGTCCCATATTATTGAAAAGCCACAATACACTGTATCACCATACGATGGACAATAGAATTGGATCGATTTGCAAATATATGGGTATTCATATAACAATGGATATTGAACACTAAACAAGAGTTTTTCAGATTCTATCAACTATAAACCCAACAGCTCATCTTTTTTATGAAAAAAATGTTTTTATTTTTATCCTGAATGTTTTCTTTTAACTGTCCATAAAATACATTAACACGTCCGGAACGGGACATATTTTTTTAGCGAATGAAAATTCATATAAAACTGAGTAACTTTGCAAAAGAACATGGTATGAAAAAATCCATCCTGACCGATCCTGACTCATGTCAAAGTTAACACCTTTTTAGATTTTGAGTTTTCCCATTTCTCGAAATTCTAATGGCATATCTTGAGATCTACACATGATCGGAGGATGAAATTAAAAAAAAATACTCCTCGACGCTTGATCTTTATTTTTTCTTTAACACTAACCCATGAATCACACTTAAAGTTGCCAAAAATGATATTTTTTGATCTAGGGGGTCTCCGAGACTAATATTGGGTTGGTGTATAATTAATGCGGATATATATAATTGCCTTTTGTGTCTTTGAAAGATTGGCTTTTCGTCTCAATTTTTTTATAAACCCATTTTTCACTATTTTAGCAAATAAAATGCGTGTCGATAACCATATTCACATACGTCATATTATGCTCTACCACTTTGAGAAAGGTTGGAAGACCGCCCAGTCTATTCGCGATCTCAATGAGCTTTTCGGTGAGGGAACAATCAGCCAAAGCCAAGTTGAAAGATGGTCCAACAAGTTCAAATCGGGAGACACAAACCTGGAAGATGAAGAAGGAAGAGATCGGCCATCCGATTTCGGCGATGCCGTCCCTTTGGAGATCGTAGAAGAGGATGAAAGTTTAACGACAAGAATGTTGGCCGAGCAATTCAACGTCGACCATTCCACTAGGCGCTTCAAAAAGCTCGGCAAAGTGTGGAAACTGGCCGGATGGATCCCCTACGAACTGTCTGAGCACAATAAAGCCGAGCGAGTCCGTATTTTTATGGAATTGCTTCAACGGAATGAACAAAACCCCTTTCTCCAGTTCCTGGTTACCGACGATGAATCATGGCTCCTGTTCAAAAACATCAAAAGAAAGAAGATGTGCGTTGACCCCGGCCAGATCCCAAAAGGCATCCCAAAGGACATCCACTGCTAGAAGGCCATGTGGTGTGTTTGGTGGGATCGATCCGACATTATCCACTGGGAGATCATGGCGAATGGATTTTGCTATTGGTGGGATGACAATGGTTAGTGATAAAAATTTTTGGCTTTTTTGATTGAATTTTTTGCAGATGTGAAACATGAGTGGCGAATTCCGGGCAGAAATGACAAAAGGCAGTTCAACTTGAACAGAGACGTCTATCTGGCCCAACTTGATCACTTGGAGACCGTAATCAAAGTCAAACGCTCTCGCAAAAAGAACCACGTCGTGTTCCATCACGACAATGCCCGCCCCCATATTTTTTGCCGCTCCTGCAACTTATTTTAACTTAACTTGTCCATTTTCCATCAGTTGTACGAACTGTCATAGCTAACGATGTTTCATTAACCCATTTATACCCATCCTCATCGCTGGTTATATTTGGAAATACCCAGTTACAGCCAACATAATTGGGATAAGTTCCCGGACTACCAATAGCCCAATTCGTATAAGAAAAATTGTTCAAGTCCACCCAAGCCCAAGGAATAAATTGATTTGGAAATAATATTGTTAAGAGTTGACTGCCACCAGTCCAAAAATACGTGTTCGTTCCGAAAGCACTTTGAGCTTGTCTTAAAAGAAAACTATTTTCATAAGCGCTTGTTATTGAAGTAAGAGTGGCATTCAGTGAGTCACAAACGATTGATGCATTAACAATATCTAAAACTTGTAGGTCTTCAGAAAGTGTGTTGCTGAATATATAACAATCATTCGGAGTTAAACCTTGAACCGATCCATCGGGACAGCTTAGAATCAATTGAAAAATATTAAATAATAAAAAGAATAAAAACATGTCTATGCACAATATAAATGATAGCATTAATTTAGAAATAAGAGTTTTTGTGTAATTTTTATGTTATCAGTAAAGATAAGGCTTCCATTTTTCGTTTCGATTGATTAACACTCCCAGGCCGGATTGTAAGTCAGAATGTTTTTAGGGTAAAACATGCGTTGAATACGATGGATTTTAAAAAAATCAAGAAAAATCTAAATATGAGGTTTTATTTATACATATGAATAATAAGAAAACCCTCGGGATGGGTGTTCAGCTCATTTTTTACCCTAAAAACATTCTGACTTACA
The DNA here is from genome assembly GCA_900406225.1 of Acrobeloides nanus. NCBI lineage: Eukaryota > Metazoa > Nematoda > Chromadorea > Rhabditida > Cephalobidae > Acrobeloides > Acrobeloides nanus. The sequence goes on along the minus strand of OZJO01018864.1, from coordinate 39,809 downwards.
ATCCGGCTAGGGAGTGTGTTATTTTCGAATTAGACATGTGAAAACGTTTTCTATGAACTCTGTTCAGACGGAAAATAAAGTTGATTTCAAAATTAGACCGCTAGAACATATCGTGCGTCTTAACGGTTAAAAGAAAGTACAATAAATAAATGCAACTTGTTAATGTTTCATCAACTTCCACGATTTCTTTGGTTTCATAAAGTCATTTGGTTTCACTAATCCTCTAACATTTCCAACTATATTGTCAATATCGGTAGTATTACTAAAATTCCCACAATGTAATTCCACAATACCCTGGGCCAATGGCCCAGAGCAATGATCATTGACTAATTCCTTATAACTAGTCTCCACATCCTTATATATTAAACGCGCTATGTGTGTCTGTCTGTCTGTTTGTTTGTGCTATCTCCGTCACCTTAAGTCCAATTCCGTCACGGCTTATACCAATCGATAGGGCTCGGTATCGATTGGTATAAGCTTAAATTTCCTGTAGGCTGTTGAGCAAATGAAGAAAAGCAACGGCTTATTGGTCACAAAGTTCGCTGTTTCGAATCCCTCTTGGAGCCAAATTTTTTTTGTACAAAGTAAAAATTGAAATTTTTTTTGTTGCAAAATCAGGGTCAGGGAAGCATTTTCACGCTTCGGCGATGCGCGCAATCGATTTCTCGCATGATTTTACTCTTAAAAATGATCTTTTTAGAAGAAAATTTTTTTCTTGGATTAGTCCATAAATGTCACCCTCTTTAACATTATACTATCAAGAATATATGGAAAATTTTATTTTTACTTATATTAGAGATTCTTGTCAATTTTTGATAAGGCTACTAGGTACATATGTTAATCCTGACAAAAAACGTCCATTTGTCGTAAATACTTTAAAGGGGGCGTAACATTTATGGCCTATTCTCGAAAAATCGAATAAAAATTTTCGATTTTCATTTTCGAAAAACCGACTTTTTAGGGTAATTTCTAGGCGAAAAATCAATTGCACGCATTTTCAAAGCGTGAAAAATTAAGTTTGACCCTGAAAATCAAGGTAGAACTGCGTTTCAACGTGAAAATTTTTTCGATTTTCTGATATTGAATTAGATTTCTTCGTTCGATTTCAAATCATAAAAATCGGCTCCGTTCGAACGAAGAAATCAAATATTGGAACAATGGTAAATTCAATATCAGAAAATTGAAAAAAAATTTCGCGTTGAAACGCAGTTCTACCCTGATTTTCAGAGTCAAACTTAATTTTTCACGCTTGGAAAATGCGCGCAATCGATTTTTCGCCTAGAAATTACCCTAAGAAGTCGGTTTTTAGAAGAAAATCGAAAATTTTTATTCGATTTTTCGAGAATAGGCCATAAATGTTACGCCCCCTTTAAAAACATGATCAGTAACATAGCCAGAGGGTCGGGTAAGGGGGGGCAAAAGCCAAAAAACTCCAAAATTTCTTTAAAAATCATAAAGGGAGAGTATATGGTTTTAAAATTTTGTTGAAAAAATCGCCCGGCAAGGGGGGGGGCAATTGCCCCCCTGCCCTCCCCCCATACCCTACGTCCCTGAACATAATAAAACCACGCGTCTTTAATTTTAAAAATATTATGCTTCGAATAAAATTACAGTGGAAAAATGTGAAATTTTTCATGCAAATCGATTCAATACGGGATCTTATCCGCTTTATCATTCCACAACTTGAATGGCTGCATAAAACCATCGACTTCTAGCTGTTCAATTTTGTAACCAGATTCTTTGGGATTCCTTAAAATTTCATAAAAATTCGCATCATCAAATCCCACATTCGCTGCCTAAATTTTTTCTTTTAGCAATATCATTAACTCCTACAAGGAACAGTAGAGAAGTGTCATAAAAAATTTTCGAATTTTGAAAATTTTCTTTTGCCAATATTTTTAGATTGGTGTGAATATTACGAAGAAAAGTTACTCCTCTAAATTTGAAAACTATCAAAAATTTAGACAAAATTTTACCATTTTGGTATAAGCAAGTCCTATTATCACAAACCATCAGATGTAATGATGGTCTAGTGGATAATATCAGCATTGGCGTTGGATTTGTATGCCCTGGTTCGATACCGGTTCCCTACACATTTTGTTTTTGCCTTTTTTAATTTTTTCGATTTTTAAGTTTTCAAATTTCGAGGAGTAACTTTTCTTCGTTATATTTGCACCAATATAAAACTATTAGCGAAAGAAAATTTTCAAAAATCGAACATTTTTTTGTGACACTTCCCTAGGGGTCATCCAGATATTACGTAATCAAAATTTTCGGGTTTTTTTACCCCCCCCCCCTCTAATCAACCGTAATTATTTGGTTACCAGACCCTAAAGTATTGGAGCTGTNAAAATTTTGGGTTTTTTTTCCCCCCCCCCCCCCTCTCCCTTGTAATCAACCGTAATCACTTGGCTACCCCCTCCCCCCTACTTGATTACGTAATATCTGGATGACCCCCTACTGTTCCATGTTAAGACTTACATCATTAGGCTTAGCCGCATAATAAACAGCGTCGACTCTTGACCATAAAGCAGCACCGAAACACATGGGACATGGATAGCAACTAAATTTCTTTTTTTGCATTATTTTTCAGCCTTACCTCGCATACAAAACACAACCTTTGAGATCAAAAGTATTCAATTTTTTACATGCATTTCTTATAGCAGTCACTTCGGCATGGGCTGTAGGATCGTTGGTGGTTAGGACCTAAAATTATAATTTTCTTTGTACAATCTTATAAAAATTTTTGCACTCGATTATGTCCTACAGCAACAACTCGATTGTCTTGTACTATAACCGCACCAAAGGGACCTCCGTCGCCAATTTTCACTCCTTCTATAGCTTCCTTTATCGCTTCTTGCATAAATTCCATTTTTTACTAATAACTAAAAAACTTTAATGAAAATCAACTTGATTAACACGAGAAAGGCTCATTGTTACCTCGGTTGATATGGATGGAGTAGAGACTTCCCCCAGGAGTATGCCAAAAAAAGTTTTTCTGAAGGTAGAACCGGCCAATACAAAATCTTTTAAAATACACCATTTTTTAAAAATTTCTAGGTAAAATTGACTAGTCCTGGGAGTCTCTACTCTATCCACATGTCAACCGAGGTAACAATGAACCTTTCTCGTGTTAAACAAAACACGAATATTTGCTAAGCTTTAATTTTATAACAAGTGTTGTAGCATTTCGCCAAATGTTAGCTAAGCGGTAAAAACAACTAAAGTGTTATTAGAAACGGAAATAAGTTTCTGTATCAATTTGAGTTTTTGAAAAAAAATTTAATTTTTTTTCAAAAACTCAAATTTTTTTTAAAAAGTTCAAATTTGTCAAAACTTTTTTTTCAAAAATTCAAATTTTTTCATGAAACTAGAGTGGGCGCATTTGATTCCTCGTCAAAAATTATCCCAGGGGTTTGAAAAATTTGAATTTTTTTAAATTAAAAAATTTGTATAGGAAAAAACGAAGTAAATTTCGATTTCGAATTTCGAGTTAAATTTCGATTTCGCGAAATTTGATGACCGAAATTTCGATTTCGACATTACTGATTTCGTGACATCACTACTCTACACTCACAAATCTCTCTGATCAAATGGAAAAGTCCTCGAAAATGAAAGGGTGACTCCCCGAAAAATCATAGTAACTCCCCGAAAATGCAAGGGTTAAGGTTTTTAGAATTCCCATTGATCATATTCGGAGTTAAAAACCTTAGCCCCTGTATTTTCGGGGGGAATAACTGCTGTATTTTCAGGGGGAATAACTGCTGTATTTTCAGGGAATAAGAAAATCATCCGGTTTGTGAGTGTAAACTATCAAGCGTCATTATATATACGCAGAGATGGGGAATAATTTAGACTGGAATGCCCAAGGACTTCCGCCATGAATCAGCATTTGTTTATTTGTGCAAACAACGAAAAAAGTGACTGTTTTTCAATCAGATTTATTAAAACTCTGATGCAATAACATACCCGGATGGTCGCCGAAGAGAGGTTGCAAAACAAATTAGCAAGATCATCCAGTTAATTAATTTGTTTTGAATGTTTTCAAGGTGATATTTTTGAAGGTGCTCATGAATGAGACATTATGACCGTTATTTAATAAATCTGTTTATAAAAGGAGCGGCTTTATTAATTAATTGCGGGATAATGATTCATTCATGATGGAAAGTTTCTTATTTTTATTGCTTGCTATTATTTTTTCTTTCTCAACAACGATTACTTCTGAGAAAAATTCATTTCGTACGGCACAGCAAACAATTCAAGAAGATTCGTTTGTTCGAACATGTATTATAACAAACTATTGGCCATTTCATATGAGCACTGAAAGTTACTCGAAATTTGATGGATTATGTACGCACATAATTTATGACCACATACACATGGATGAAAGGTTAAATATCAAGTAAATTTTTATAGATGATGAAGTCTTTGGGGTCATCCAGATATTACATAATCAAATTTTCGGGTTTTTTGATCCCCTTTTTTTCAAAAAACAATCGAAAAAAATTAAAAAATTCGAAAAAATTGAAAAAAATCTTTCTATTTATAACGATTTTTTACCCCCCTCAAAAAATCACTTTTTGAGCTCTAGCTCGAAATTTTTTCACTACGCGAACACCAGTTGCATATAAAAATAAACTAGAATTCCTGGCCGACATCCCTGATCAAGTCACTTTTCAGGGGCCGACGTGCAAAAAATGTCTCCATAGCTAAAACTGAAGGAGGTCAAAAATTGAAAATTCTTTAGATTAGCGAAATTTGCCATAATTTATATATATTCGGAAAATTCATGAAAAATGGAGCATTTTTTGTTTTTACAGTAAATTCTGAATCGCTAATGGCGTTGAGATAATCGCGTTTGAAGTTGACGATTTTTGAAATTTGAAATTGCCGCCAAGACCCTGATTCAGGGTCTTAACAGAGACATTTTTTCACTTCGGCCCCCTGAAAAGTGACTATATTCCGCACCTTGTATTATCATTTAGTCGAAGTGATATCGCCTTACAAAAATTGAAAGAATTTAAAAAATCGACCAATCTATCACCGAAAATTCTTATTACATTGGCACACCATATCTTCTGGGACAACGATGGAACCACCGGAAATACTCTGATGATCGAAAGCAATAGAAATACCATAGCTTCGAACTTGGTTAACTATGCGATTGAAAACAGCCTTGATGGTTTGAACATTGTGTTAAATAACAATTTAACTTCGGTCTATGTTAAACTGATACAAGTGTGTTTGTATTGAGCGTTAATAATATTTCAAATCAATAGGAGATACGAAATCAAACTAAAGACAACCATGGATTTCTTCTTGTGCTTTCTATCATGCCACTCGAAGAAAATTTCGATAACAAGGATTTAATTGAGATCGTGAAGTAGGGATTTTTTCTATTGTAATTATTTTTCTTTTAGCACAAAAAATACTTTAGGCGTAAGATTAGGACTATAGCTAGGTATAGGTCCAGAGTAGACTAGGGCTGGGCCAGGGGTAGAGCAAAAGCTAAGGGTAGGACTAGGGTAGGGGTAGGGCCCATACATGGACAGCACCCCAGGTGGAATTTTCAAAAAAACCCACAACCCTCATTTGGTCCCCCTCCCGATGGGGTCGAAAAGTTGGCGACAAAAAAAAGATTGACAAATTTAAAAAATATTCTTTTTTCCCAAAAATAAATATGCTGCTCCAAATAACCTACTTTTCGACTATCCTCAATTTGTCGACCTTCCGACCCACATTTCTACGTCCTCTCACAACCCCCAACCCTCCCTTGACTCCGAAAAATTCTCCGGACGGGGGGAGGGAGGAATTCGAACAGCTCCTAACGTAAAAAAGCATATTTGCATGCTAAATAACATGAAAATATGCTTTTTTACGTTAGGAGTTGTTCGGAGGGCACTAGGCGTGTGGTTACGGTTACCTGCCTTTGGTTACCAACTATCAGTTACCGAACAACGGTTACCGACTTCACAAAAGGGTTTTCATGAAAAGTGATGTTCTACAAAGTTGTTCTTGAGATCATGATAAACAACCTTGGTTAAAAATTAAATTTTGTTGATGCAGGCAATGTTGCCTGATTGCTGATTTGGTAACTGTTGACCGGTAACCAAACGCCTAATGCCGTTCGGAGAATTTTGCCCCCTCTCTATAAATATGTTCTTTAAAATTATAGCTTGGTCGATCATGTAATGATACGAATAAAGCGTGATCAAGAAGACATATTTCGCACTCAAATCTCATACTTTTTGTATCTTGATTATTGGATTAAAAAAATGTTTTCCGAAATAAGAGGAACTTTTAAAGTTGCGAAGGACATGGTATGAACATTTAGATTGCTCATAAGCCGTTGGCGCGTGCCAACGATTTTTTTATCGTGCGCCAACGATTTTTATCGCGCACCAACGCAGTGTCTTAGAGAGGGCACCATCGGTTTAGGGGGGGGGGGCACCGACCATTTTTGGCATTACGACATTAGCCAACCTTTTCTCCAACCGACTTTATCCAACTATACGACTTTATCCAACCTTTTAAAAATATTGGATTGTTCTTTTTGGACTTTTCTTCACACCTTCAAAGATAAGAAGTGAAAAGTGAAGTCTAACAATCCAAAACAATAGAAAATCGGTTAAAGAAAATTTGCATAAAGTCAAAGTTGGATAAAGTCGGTTGGAGAAACAAAAAGTTGGCTAATGTCGTAATGCCCCATTTTTATTGCATTTTTAATTGATAATTTTCCGGTCGACCTTCAACAGGTCAATTTTTATTTCAAAATTTTCGGTTTTATGGAGAGCATGTGCCTCCTCCCTGACTACGCCACTGAACATTTACATTATTGAGAAAATGGTAGAAATTGTATGCAAAATTTTTCAGGAATCTGCCATTTCAGAATTAGTTAAAAAATCGAACTATAGTTATAATAGCAGCTTGAGTTCTAACAGAGCAAAGATCATTATGGAGTTTTCTATAGAGACCTTCATTTGGAAAGAACACGAAGAGGAAAAACCTAGATTTAAAAACAGCCACACTTATGCAAAAGTAAATTCTTTAATTTTTTTAATCAAAATTATGCACTTGATTAGGACTCACATTTTGTATTTTTTTAACGGATTTCCTTGTTTCGATGAATATTCTTTCAATATCTTTTTAGATGTGTGAAACAACTATTGACGAAGTATACTTGGAAGAAAATACACAAACAATTTTTGGTTACTATATTTCTAACGATACTAAACATTGGGTGTCGGTGGAAAACCCGTCAACATTACTATTAAAGGTATGCAAGTCATAGCTGTAGTTAGGATTGTGGGGGGGGGAGGCTGATCTTTGAAAACTAAAAAATCCTTTTACTATCCCCTTACGTTTTTAAATTTTTTTATTTCGGACGATAGGGGGCTATAGCCAGAGGCGTAATCATAGGCACACGTGTACAAACACTCCTCCAAAATTTCGGATCGGAGCGAGCGAGAAAAAATCATAAGGATCCCCTTAATATTTTTTCTCGCGCGAGATCATTTTTAGGTCGCGCGTGAGCAAAATTTTTGACAAAATCATATGGAGGACCATTATATACTTTTTTGGCCCGAATCACGCTGCGCGCGAGCCCATTTTTTGTTTGCGCACGGCGCGCGATACCCAATGACATAAAGCTCTGTTTTCTTTAAAAAAGGTGTTTTAAAGATCTTTTAGATTCCTGATATAAAACAATCAATCGGCGACAAAATACATGGAGTCGCAATTCGATGGATGGATTTCGATTATGTGAATGGCACATGCGAATATCAAACTCCATTCGTGTTATCGAGATTAATCATCTGCAAAATGCCGAAAATCCCGTTCAATGGTCCAAGAGAAATCTGTTCAGGACTTCCGGAAACCATCGACGAGAAATATAAAAACCCGAAGAAATTCGATGGTTGGGAGTTTTCGATATTTCCAGTATGTTTCACTTCCTATAAATAATAATTTGGATCAATTTAGGCCATGTTTAAAGTTATGGGTGCAATTGTATTGATTGCTTTGGTTATTTTCATAGGCTGTGGAGTATGTTTGATTTTGGAGGTGATGCTCTTTCTTTGATTTAAAAAAATTTTTTAGTGTTTACATGAAAAGAAACTAAATCGCGATCAATTACCCGATCTATCATATGAAAAAGTAAATGATATAAGCGTTGGAACAGTCTGTAATGGGCTCTTCTTGATTGGCAAAGATTCTATAAAATATTATCTAAACAATGGTCATAAGCATGAATTGGGTCGAGGACATTTCGGAGTTGTCTATAAAGTAAATTTTTAGTATCATACGTGGGTAAGGGGTGGGTTGACTCACCCCCATATCGCCACAAGAGAGTAAAATGTAGAAAACACGTCGCAGTTGGGTGTGATGGATGAGGGAAAAATTGTATCGCAGATCGGCGCGAAGAACCGACCTGCGACGTTTTTTTTGGTCGACAAACGTATCGCATTTGGGTTTTCGACCTACCCCCTTGCCCATGTATGTTTAGTATACTTTTGTGAACCAATCTTAATGTTTTTTAGGGGTGCATATGCTTTCCGGACGAATTAATCCTTAGAACTAGAAAATATAACGTTGCAATTAAAGAATTGAGAGACAAGGATGCCCAACATAATAATGAAAATGAAATATGTTATGTATATCTAGATGTAATAGCGTAAAAAAGAGACAGAATCGTTTATTTTGCTATGGCCCAAAATTTAGAAACTCAAAATTAGGCTTAGACCTAAGCCTTAGGCCTTATACCTTAGGCTTTATACCTTATGCCTTAGGCTTATGCCAGTCTTAGGCTAGGTCTTATGCCTTAGGTTTAGGTCTTAGTCTTATGCCTTTCTAAATTTCGGGTTTCTAAATTTTGGATCAGAATCGTTTATTTTGTAGGAAATGATGGGTGAAGCCGCAACTATGGGAAAATTAAATCATCCACATGTGTTAAAATTGTATGGAATATGCATTGCTGATTTCATGACAAGAATTATCACTCCGTTTCGAAAACTTGGCTCCTTGGACAAATTTTTGCAACAACGCGATGGAAAGATTCCACCGAGGGTGCAACTCGCTTTTTGTTCGCAGATCGCTTCGGTAATATTTTAAGACATGGTCTCTGTAAGGATCACCGGGTCAAGGGTCAGGGATTTTTTTGTGTCCGATAAAATTGATAGGATATTGGTCCGTGATCACGGAATAGAGAGAAAAATTCTGAAACATCACCCCTGTGAACCTGGGGGGTAAGGGGGGGGGGGTCAAAAAATCGACTTTTCAGGATCGACTCCGATTCGGATAAAACCGACGCCAATCGATTCCTCNCCGATTCGCATAAAACCGACACCAATCGATTCCTCGACCCCGATTTGAACACAAAAGTGCCAAAAACGACGGCCGGAGACCTCAGGAATCCATACTTAGATCAGGAAAACCGGTTTTTGACCCTACAAATTAAAAAAAATCAAATCGATAAAAGAGATTCATTAAAATTTAGGCCATGTCCTACCTTCATTCCAAACAGATCATTCACGGTGATTTGTCCGCAAGGAATGTTTTGGTGCACAAATTTACTCAAGAAGTGCAAACCGTTGAAGTCGCTGATTTTGGGCTATCTCAAATTGTAAATGGCATAGATTCATCATCAAAAAATAACGTTGTTCCACTGTGTTGGGCAGCTTTGGAATGTCTACTTGAACCGAATAGTCGTCTGCGACAACTCTGCAGAAAGTCTGATCACTGGTCGTTTGGTGTAACTGTGTGGGAAATTTTAACATTTGGACAATATCCATACTATGAAATTTTTCTGGGCACAAAAGACTTAAAAGAGAAACTGATCAAGTACTTAATTAACGGAAATCGTCTTCAAGCACCGTCGAATTGCACGCCGGATCTTTATGCCATGATGATTAAATGTAATTTTGATCAATTTCCCTGGCCTGTAGTTCCTTAGTGAAGCGAGATCTACTGGGGGAAGATAGGGGTGATTCTTGCAGGTTGGGTCGAGTGCTATCCCAGACAATACCTATTTACATTTTTTGGCGAACCCAGTGGTGTAGCCAGGGGCACTGATGGCACATGCCCCCTATAACCGAAAAATTTTAAATGAAAATTGATCGGTTGAAGGCTGGTCGGAAAAATTATCAAATAAAAATGGTCGGTGCCCCCCCCCCATAGCTGCGGTGCCCTCGAATTCTGGCTACGTCACTGAGCGGGCCTAATATATTGGATTGTTTTATAAGTATCTTAAGATTTTTCTTGGGAATTCTTGGAAAAATCCCAAGATACTTATGAAACAACCCAATAATAAAACAAGAGATAAAAAATTTTAGGCTGGAAAGAAGACCCCGAGATACGCCCAGAATTTGAGGTGCTTGAAGAATTTTTCTTAAAATGTCTACAAAATCCTTGTGATTTCATAAAGGTATGCATGAATTTTGTTAAATAAAAAAAATTGATTAGTGGAATGGTGTTGAGAATGATCTAATGTGGACTAATTATAAGAAGGAACGTGCTAACAATTTCCTAGACACGACTACGAGTGCGGGACCTGTTCAATACCCCAATCTTCGTACTGATCCTGAAAAAATAAGCTTGTTAGACCAAAGGAGCAGAAGATCCAGTTTAAGTTTAGGTAATTTTTGAAACGAATTGATTTAGTCTAAATCAATTCTAGACGATTCCGGTATACGTTACGAAAATACTCCAATGTCCAATCTAGATTCTGATCGAAAAAAAAGAAAAAGTGTTGACGCTATTTCATCAACTTCCCATGTTAGAGAACAAATTGAGGCTTGGGAAAAACTCTCTAAATTGACTAATAATTCTCAAATCCAGCACCAGAGTAAAGAAGATTCCAATGATGGATATATAGTTCCAAAATTTAAAGAAGATTCCAATGATGGATATATAGTTCCAAAAATATCGGCAACAGTGAAAGTTATGACTGATAGTCCCAAAAATTTAGATATGAAAAAAGAATGTGAAATCGATAACTTGTCTAGTTTCACAACTGTCAAAGCATTCATTCATGATTACAGAAATGAAAACTAAGCATTGTTCTAATAATTAGGCTTCTCGTTAGCTGTTGTAAACAGCGGTTTACAACGTTTTTAGAGGCGTTAGTTGTCGTAAAGCTCAAATAGATTACGACGTTAGCTGTGTTGTAATGCATTACAACTCGTTGTCTTGCAAAACGACTCGTTGTAAAGCGATTTGAATTGGTCGATATATTGACACGAAAACCCTGAATTTCAGCCAGGAGTCGAACGATAGGTCGTTGGATTCCTTGGGTCATTCTGAGCAACTTTAATTCTCACTATATAAAAATTTTAATTTTCCATTCAAGGGAAAATTAAAATTCCAATCAGGATTTTCTTCATTCCCGTTTGGTTTGCGAATTATATGGTGAGAATTCAAGTTGTTCAGAATGATCCAACGACCCATCGTTCGACTCCCTGGCTGAAATTCAGGGTTTTCGTGTCAATACACCGACCAATTCAAATCGCTTTACAATGAGTCGTTTTACAGTACAACGAATTGTAATGCATTACAACTCAGCTAACGTCGTAATCTATTTGAGCTTTATGTCAGCTAACGCCTCAGAAAACTTTGTAAACCGCTGTTTACAACAGCTAATGGGCAGCTTGTTGATTTAACTTGTTGATAAATTATTGATGAGAGGCAGATTTCAACAAGGGTGTAGCGAGAAATTTGATTTTTTTCGGTTTTAGGGGGGAAATTTTGAAAAAATGCTATTTTTAATTGGCAATTTTTGGGCCTTCGGTCAATTTCTTTAAAATTTTCGAATTTTAGTGGGATCAATTGCTCGGATTGCCCCCCCCCTCGCTACACCCCTGATTTACATTTTGGCTTTTTAAAAGCAACTTGCTTTTTTTCACAGCTAAAAAAAGCAAAATAAATGTATTTTGGTTTGATATTTTTTAGTCTAAAAATTTATAAAGCGTGTAATTTTTAATAAATTTTTCATCAAGATTTAAACTTATTAACAGCAAATATTATGTCAATTTTGTAAAAAAAAATTTTTTGTGATTTTTTACCAAAAAAATTTTTTGCTTTTTTTTAATATTCCGAGCGCCATAACTTTTTTACCTTAAGTCCAAATCTAAAAATTTCAACACTTTTAATAATGAAGTCGGGGTCTTCACTGCTGCACCCTAAAAAGTATGATTTTTACAAAGTCTTCGTCTTAAAGGGGGGGGGGGGGTATTTTTACGGCTTAATCCCCGAAAAACATATGGAGAGCCTTGAGTATAGACCAGTTATAAGCTACAACTTGATGCATGGCAAAAATAAGATTACGATCAACTTCTTATGGATGGCTAGAAGCTTAGATCATTCCGCCAGAATTCTGGAGCAGTTGAAACTCCCAAAACAACCACCGATCAGCTTCTTGAGACAGAAACAAGACATTTCAAGAAAGCGACGCCAGCAATGGAAGGCAGCGATGATGGCACTGGACACCAAATTTGACCCGAACTTTCTGATCCGACCCACTGATCCGAACCCTGACCCGATCCGACACACCAATTTATATAGAAAAAATAATGGTTGCATATGACATTTTTATATTTTCGTTAGATTATGATATCATTTAAAAAAAATTTTTGCTTAAGAAATGAATTTTAGTTCAAAAATCGAATTGTTGCTCAAAAATTGAATTTTTTTTCTCAAAAGTCGAAATTTTGCTCAAAATCGAATTTTTTTCAAAATTCGATTTTTTGAAAAAAAAGAGCAAGATTGGATTCTTGAGCAAAGATTCAATTTTTCACAAAAATTTATTTTCCATATGCATTTAATAAGTAAAGTGTTTTTTGTTTTGATTATGTTGTGATTACTTCAAAAATTGACCCGACCCGAGAAAAATCCCTGACCCGACTCGCCTCTTGGCGACCCGGCCTGACCCGACCCGAACTTCTATCACTAGTTGAGAGTAAGATATCCGTCATAGAATTGCAAACAGACGTTTCAAAAGAGTTTAGTGATAAGGACTAATCGATGTTAATAGCTCATAACTTGTATCACTTAAATAAAACATGCAAAAAGAAAATTTTCTAAGTGAATGTGCTCATTTGGCTTCCATTTTAAAAAATTCAAAAAATGAAACATCTGAAGTTGAAGGTAATTTTTAATGGTATCACATTTTAAAATTGGATATACCCACTAAGCGGTTGTAATGACGTGTAAATATGCGAATTTTACAGGATCAGGGGGTATTGCACAAAATGAAAAGTGCAAAGTTGAACAAAAAATGCACTTTTCTAGTGCATTTTTTTCAACTTTGTACTTTTACTTTTGTCCAATACCCCTCCCCCCCAGCATAGGCGTAGCCAAGAGTTTCTGACAGGGGGGCTAATCAAGTAAAATGACAAAAATGTTGAAAAAATCATAAGGTAGCGTGATTTTTTTGAAAAAAATTTTTTAGCTTTTTTTCTTGGAAATGATCCCTCTAGGGGTAACTTTATGCGGGGAATCGATTGCACGCATTGACAAAACATGAAAACGAGTTTTTTTCGGAAAATGAGCCGTATATACTTCATAAGCATGTGATTCATGTTAAAAATGTGGCCCTAAAGAGGTTGTGAATTACTATGTTGTGTTTGCCTGATTTGCAAGAATTTCTCGCCAAACACAACCACGCAGGGATGCGAATTTTTCCCGTCAAATACGATCACGCAGGGATGCCTATGAAAATCGATAAAATGAAATTATTCACCAACCAAATTATCGTTGAATTCATTCAACAAACAATCAAGAAGATAAATAACGCGATTGAACTTCGAGAGATGAATCTTCAGTATTTCTATATGAAGCTGCAGCTCGAGATGCGATTCCGAGCTGCAGCTTCCCGCCAAACACGACCACGCAGGGATGCCTATGAAAATCGATAAAATGAAATTATTCACCAACCAAATTACCGTTGAATTCATTCAACAAAAAATCAAGAAGATGAATAACGCGATTGAACTTCGAGAGATGAATCTCCAGGATCTCTATACGAAGCTGCAGCTCATCGACAACTGACTTATTGCAATGGGACTACCTCATGGATCACAAACTTGCGATCACTGTAGCAATAAATTTCTTCTGCCCATTTTCCGAAAAATACTCATCTTCATGTTTTGTCAATGGAAAAGTTTCTAATTTTGACCCTTTTCGCTTCATACAATATCCTGAATCAGGGAAGCATTTTCAAGGTTCGGAAATATGCGCAATCGATTTCCGCATAAAGTTACCCCTAGAGAGACTTCCAAAGAAAAAAAGCTAAAAAAATTCACGTTAAGTGGGCTCGCTAATCCTTAGTAGTACCAAAAATTGTTATTTAGCCAGCTCATAAATGTTCATAACAAATTACTTTTAGTACTGGTTGACCAGGCGCTAGTGTTTCTAGAAAATAATTTTGAATCTTTTTCTGAGCTTATAATTCTCCAAGGATATACTACCCTATTGACGGAGTCAGTCGGATTATTGGTTCAGAATGAATTGCTGCTTCATAATTTCAGGTATTTTTCCATGTCCAGGATTTTTTTGCCGTACCCAGGATTTTTTCTTTAGAGGGGTACAAGATTTTGGTAAAAAAACATAAGGAGGACCTTTTGGATTTTTAAAACTTTTTTTGGCCCTTGGGGGGGGGGGAGTACATGTACCTCTCCTGGTATGACACTGTATTTTTCAGATGAATATACACAGTCCAATATTTTGACTCAATCTTTTTTTAAATTTTAGCATTGGTAATTTTTGGTCAAGAATATCTTCGATCGTGGAAAAATTATTGGATTATATTACTTATGAAGCAGCGACTAGATTCAAAGATTTATTCCGAATGCGTGTTTTATTGGTGATTTCACACATATTTTCAATTCGAAAGCCATTCATGGAAAAGGTATATTTTTTTCATATTTCAATTGCTTTTAACTATGGTTTTTTCAGGTTATTATAGAAGATTGCTATTTGACATCGATGGAAATGGTTGAGAATAAGCCAAAGGATTGGGAAACTTATCCCGAATGGCAAGAGATGTTTGAGATCTATGAAAATATCGAAAATACTTATTATTTGAGGTAGTTCACTGCGCGCGAAAACTTCAATCTTCGTAAAAACGCTTAAAAACGTGTTATCTAACAAGGGAACCGATCAACATGATACCCTCAGATTTTGATGAAACCTAGCTAGTTTGTTTGCCATACCCGATTTACTAGGAGAAATGATAAAATTATCAGTCAATGGCACTTTTTTGATTTTCTATAGGATTGTTTATATAAGCCTATATAGGCCAGTTTGTATGGTGATCTTTGTATGCGGCGACGATGGCGATGTTCCCAACTCGAGTTCGAGTACCTGAAATTATCGGTTACGAAGGATGAATTCAATTTTTCCCACCTGGTATAAAGTTTTGGGTTGCCCATCTTATTTTAGCTTTATTTATACATGTGCATCTCAGAGTTGCTGTCATGTTAGTACCTAAATTCTTCAGTCAGTTGATACATGTAAATTCAAATTTGTACCATTTCTCGTCCATTTTATGGTTCTAGTTTTTCCGGTTCTAGATTTTCTGGGTAATTTGCCACATTCAGGGCATCGCTGAAGCAGCTTTATCAATTGAGAAGCTTCTACAATTAAGAATTTAGGCATCTCCTTTTCTTCGACTTTTTCCACCTCTTCTTCATTTGCCCTTTCGTCTTCTACGTCCATTTCTTCTTCACTTTCTAACATAACAAAAAATCAAAGAAAAACACTTTCAGATAGACGCTTCAATACACCGATTCCTTCCCTGAATCATGGTCAAGAAAGCGTTTTCAAGCTTCGGGAGTGCGCGCAATCGATTCCCCGCATAAAATTACCTCTAAGGGGTCACTTGTTAAAAAAATTTATTTAATTTTCTATCCGGCCCTATTTTGGACCCCACATTTCACGAAGTGACCACAAACCGGACCCCCCCCCCCTTTAAGCCTAAAACTTTTTATCCGAAGTAAAAAGTCTTTGACACCATATCAAAATTCCTTTTAGGAGCTGAGAACAGAAATCGCCCCGTTCTTGTCGTCTCGTTTTTGTCTCCCGTTTTTGTGTTGTTTGGACTGGTCTTTTAAGTCTGTGAGAAAAAATATGGTGCTAAAAAGATTCCTTACCCCACATTTATTAGTACGAATGCTATCAGATTTCAATTTGGACTTAAGGAATAATTCATAACATCAAAAATCCAATTTTTAGTTAAAAAAACGGTTGTTCTATGAATTTTTCCTTAAGTCCAAATTGAAATCTGATCGCATTCTTACTAATAAATATGGAGGTAAGGAATCTTAGCACCATATTTTTCCTCACACACTTAATCCTGGGAGATCTACCATACAAATCGGCCTATATAGACTTAGATAGATAATCCTATAGAAAATCGAAAAAGTGCCATCCTATAGAAAATCGAAAAAGGGCTGATAACTTTTTCATTTCTCCTGGTAAATCGGGTATGACGAACAAAATTAGCTAGATTTCATCACAATCTGAGGATATCTGTCGATCGGTTTGCTTATTAGAAGAAAATTTGTACAGGGTGGCAAAAAAAACTGGATTTTTGCGATTTTTCGAGCAATTTTTGCAAAAAACTTTTTTTTGAATTTTTGCAAAAATGACTTTTCTAGGGGTAATTTTATGCGAAAAATCGATTGCGCGTATTCCCGAAACGTGAAACGCTTCCTTGGCCCTGATTAAAAATTTGATTTTCGCTTTAAAACACCGATCCCTTCTCTGAATCAGGGTCAAGGAAGCGTTTTCACGGTCCAGGAGTGCGCGCAATCGATTCCCCGCCTAGAAAAACCTAAGAATCGACGGTTTTCTCATAATATTCATCTTCTTGATTTTTCACTTTTTTGGAAACTTCACAAGAATAGAAGTCGTGCTAGACACCACCATTTTATGAGAGAGGGTAATCAAACGTTACGACAATTTTTTGAAGTTTTAAAAATCGATTTTTCCTGGTCAAACCCCCTCAGGAATTCTTTTCAGATCTCGTAAAATGTTATTGGCAATTGATAACACGTTTTTAACCATTTTTAAATTTTAGCATGTTTTTGCGCGCTATGTATAGTCCGTTTCCGCCCAAAAGAAAAAAGTCCAGACGAGATGGCCAAGTGGTCCAAGGCGCTGACCGTTCCATCTGGAAAGTTAAGCAACGGTCCCTAGTCGGTTCGATTCCACGAGGGTAAAAATTTTGATTTTCAAAACTTTTTCACAAAAGTTGAAGCAAAAAATAGTTGCTCCAACTTTTATGAAAAAAGTTGTTTGAAAACCAAAAATTTTGACCTATCGGGATCGAACCTACAGGCCCAACGTTACTTAATTTGCCAGATCAAATGCTCAGTGCCATGGGCCATTTGGCCATCTCGTCCGGACTTTTTTCTTTTGGGCGGAAACGGACTATAGTCATTGTTTTCCAACCTAATTTCTTGTTAGGAATACTTGCTTAAAAAAGAACTACTCGAATGTTAAGTCTATACCAAATCCTTTGAAAATTTCTCCTATCGAAGTCTTCCAAAGCAACCCAGAATCTCAATCAAACGATGTTATCTTGTCTAATAAGAAAGAGAATTTGGATCAAAACAAGCTTGTAACTATTTCGAAATCTTCCACGAAAGAAGATTCTATGGCCATAAAAGAAGATTCTATTGAAAATTTGGACGAAAAACATGTTCGTATAGAAACTGTTTCTGATACAAATTCTAATACTATTAAAGAAAATGGTGATATCAAAAATTCTATGAATGAAACAATTGTTGCTGATGACTTTGATTCCGAACTTGGATCATATGTTGACAGTTTATTACGAGTTGTTGAAGAAGCCATGCTTGAAGCAGCTTATGTGATCCGATTGAAGCTTGAAGCGGAGGAGAAAGAAAAACGGGCAAAGAAGCCTGTTGTCGATTTTTCAACTCCATATCGGCCTTCAACCCAACCGACAACGTATAGACCGGTTTGTTTTTTAGGCTTGTTTAAAAGACCAGTGGGAAAAAAGTTGCCATTGTTTTGTTGAAATTCGGAAAGTTCATGAAAAATGAAGCATGTTCTGAATCGTTGTAGTTTTCGAGATGATTGACTTTAAAATTTTGAATTTGTGTACATGTTTTCGTTGTAAAAGTTTGTGTATTACAACGAAAACATGTACACAAATTCAAGATTTCAAACGCAATTATCTCGAAAACTACAACGATTCAAAAAATTTCGTAAAAACAAAAATGCTCCATTTTTAGTAAACTTATCAACAAAAATGGCAACTTTGTTCCCATTGGACTGGTCCTTTAATCGGCTCTATGAAGGTTGCCAACGAAAAAGCGGAAAGTATTGCCAACGAATGTTACAACGAACAGGATTAATTTTGTAGTGTTCAATAAATCGCTTCAATATTGAGATTTTATTGATATTCAGGCAACTTTTATTGCGATTTATATTTGTTGGTAACATTCCGTTTATACAATACCCGATGTTCGTTGGCAACCTTCCTAGAGCCATTTTTAATCGTGTTTTTTATAATTCTAGGTGCTGTTACCGCCAAAGAAACCTGAAAACGAGATTCCTGTTATAGTCAAAAAGCTATCATATGATACAAATACAGGAGATGACTTATTAAACAACTTAAATCCATTACCTAAACTCCATAGGCCAAATTTTAGTCGTTTTTAATTTCTTTAAAATAATTATAAATTTATGAAATTTATATTAACAAAGAAAATACACTGCTCCACAAAATTATAACGGCATTCTAAATTTTGCAAGTTCCGGGTTCTCACGAACAAGTGATGGGTTGAAATCGATTTCATTGTGTAGCAGATGGCTGAAAACTATGTTATGAAATAAATAAATAACTGAAAAAAAATTTTTTAGTCCAAAACTCGTAAAACATTCATTTTTCATCTCCAAAGGTATAACGGCACCACAGGTGTCCAAACCTGTGGTGCCTCTATATAGTGACCATGAGGGGTCACTATCTAGAGGTTTGACTATATATATGTTACGGAAAAATCTTTTTTTTTGGGAAAATCTGATCAGTTCAAATTTTCCCGGAAAAATCAGATTTTTCCGTAACATATATAATTTAGGGTGGCGTTATAATTATGTGGACCAGTGTACATATAAAGAAAAAATTTTTGACACAAGGCATAAGATGGGTAAAAAAAGAATCACACGTGTCATTAATAAAATCAATAAATAAGTATAAAATTATCAAAGACTGAGGATATTTAAAAGAATATAAATAATAAAATGAGCTTAAAAGGTATACAGCAAAATACAAAAATTTTATTTATATATACAAATTTTTCGATAAGTGAGGGGAATGATATGTTGAAGGTAGGCAATTTTTAAGAAAATAGGTTCTATAAACGATCTACAAAAAATTGTCGTGAAAATTTTGTATTGCAAAAATATTTTGCAAAATTAGTCCGTATGCCGTTGAAGGTAATTCTTTAAGAAAATACTTTCCATAAACGATCCACAGGAACAAGAAAGACGCATATCAAAGTTAAATTATCTGTCGCTCCTTCTTCTTTTGCCTCGTCGACAATAAATTGTGCCATTTTGTGGTAATCTAACAGTGTGAATGAAAAAACTATACGTAAAAAAGATACTACCTTCACTGTTGTTATTCGTGATAAATTTTTGGGCAGCCTCATAAATCACTTCTTCGGGAAGAGTATCCCAAACACCATCTGAGGCTAGAAAAAGTATGTAGTCATTCTCTTCGAGCTTATAAACACGAGTGTCTGGCTCAGATGAGATCATAGGCTTGCCTTGGATATCACCTAAATTTGTAGGTAAAACAAATTTGACACCAATCAGGGGCAATTGCCCCCTCCCCGTCGCTGAAAAAATGAAAAAAGTTCCTAATAGTCTCTCTTATGTTTTTGCTAAAAAAAATTTCACCAAAACATGTCCAAAATTTGCTATTTTTTCAACAAAAATTGCCATTTTTCAATAAAAATTGCAATTTTTAAACAAAAAAAAGTTAATTTTTTATACTAATTTTTGTAAAATTTACAATTTTTAGGCTTTTTTGGCCTTTTTCGGCAATTTTTTCGCATTTTCGCTTCAATACACAGGCCTTTCCTGAATCAAGGAAGCGTTTTTTCACTTAGAAAATGTCAAGTTTGGATTCACCCGCATGTTTTTATCCCTAGAGGGGCCTAGAATAATTTTTGAAAAATTTTTCACGTGGTCTTTTCATAGCTCCACCTTTAGATATACCTAATGAACGTGACACATTCAAAACACCATTCACGCGACGTTCGCCTTGAATCCACACAACCATTCCACCGGCTTCTTCAATACGCTTTACTTCTTCCTGTAAACGACAATTTTATAACCAATTTGAAACAAAATTACCTCGTCATTTGGCGTATGCCTTTTTGAGAGGGTCACAACTTCGGTTGGCTTAAAAATGCCAATCGATGAATCACCACACCAACCCAAGTAAGCAACATTTGTCTTGAAGTAAACGCATACAGCTGTGGTGCCACTACGTATTTTCTAAATCGTTTGTTACTTTAAAAAAAATAGTTGAACTAATTTCCACCTCATGCTCACATCTTGTTGTCAAGCGCTGATCGAATGTCTTAAAAGCTCTTTCCATAAGTGTATCATCTTTTTCTTCCTTATTATTTATCACTTCGTCCAAAAGGCACAAATGAAACTGACTCGATGCATAAAGAGCACATTCCGAGCCATGGTGTCCATCAAAGACAGCGAAATACCCGTTTTCATTACAATTCTATAATATATAAAAATTGTATGGAGTTGTTCGATAAGTATTCACATATGTTTCAATTTTAATAAAAGCGGCACTAACTCTGATCCCACACTTGTTTCTATTAAAAAGTTATTTTTATAAGTTTTTCTATTCAATACTGAAAAAATTTTTATCGAAAACGAGTGAAAAATATTTTTTGGACCGACAATACTTATCAAACAACCAGTGACATAGTAACAAGGGGAAGGGACGCTCCAGGCAAGTGCCCTCTCCCCCACCCCGTTCTTGGAAAAAATTTGGAGATTTACCCCTAATTTTGCCCGTTTTTGAAAAATTTGAGGTTTAGCCCCTTAATTTTGATCTTTTTTGAAAAAGTGCCCCACTCCGTAGTTGGGTGTCTGTGGCTACGCCACTGCAAACAACCCAATAAAAATAAAGCTTACATGTTTGAGCTGAGGTTCTATCACAGCAAACGATGGCAATGCGAAATGCTTATCTTCCATCTTGGGCTTTCGGTTCTTTAGTGCACAAACAGAATAAGGAAACTGGTCCCACGATTCAGGTTTTTCTTAAATAATCAATTTGGTCATTACAGCCTCATCAAAATGGTGTTCTTTTCAAGTCTTACCAGGCAGCGGGTGGTCACCGCTAACGTATGACTTCAAAAATTCGTCAAGATATTTTAGGACGTTACGACTCCACTCTGCCGCATTTATCGCATCGTAACTGTCAACTGAGAAAGGCACTTTATTGGTCTGAAGTTGCTTCGCGTATTCATCAACAAAAGAAAAGCTCAGCAAATTTGCTGCCCACAAAGGAACTTCTCTAAAATTTTCTGTATATATACGGTCAACTAGTGTTAGATCCCGTCTCGAAAATTCGGGCAATAGCTAGACAAAATTCGGTCATTTTGACTGCAAAAAAAGAAAAATGTTTAATGTAAAAAAAGCTTTAAAAATATTTCCAAGACGCTTTAAGGTGTCAAACTTTATATAAAAACATATTTTTACCGGGGGTAGGCAAAAGTGCGGGGACACCCGACAAAAGTTTGGGGGCAACTGACAAAAATTCGGGGACACTACCATTGTCGGATTTTGCGTTTTTCGGTGTTTTCAATACAAAAAACCCAAAAATACGATAGTGATAGTGTCCTCGAATTTTTGTCGATTGTCCCCGAACTTTTGTCGGGTGTCCTCAAACTTTTGGATGTTTGTTCCCGAGCTTTCCCCCCCCCCCGATAAAGTGTTCACGAACTTTTGAATCACCCTGTATTTAATCAGTTTTGAAAAATCCCATCCCGAATTCCGCCATGGTGCATCACGAAAAATCCCGGCCAAGACGTCGATCCCAGATCCGGGATCTAACACTATTGTCAACCATCCCTAAATTACTTTTGCAGCATAAATTCTAGTGCTAGGTTAAGTGCATCTCCACGTGCATCATGTTTTGACGTTTGTAAATAAGGCGGTCGAAAGCGAATCTGAGGCATTTGGACTTGCATATTTTCTTTGGGTTCTGTGGGAGTACCTGGTGCAAAATTTCGTTGAAGAATTTCTAATAAATCTTCGGACGGCATCTAAATTCGAGAATAAAGTCTTTTTTATTGCATTCTTTCAAAGTATAAAAAATTGTAAAAAAATCGTTTGCTGCACCTTTTTTACAAATAGATTCAAAAAATTATGCATTTTATAAATTTTTGAACAAAAATAAGGAACTCTTTTTAATGTAAACTTTTTTTATTTTTGAAGCCAGCGACATTAACTATAAAATTTCAAAAATAGTATTTTTTTAAAGAGAAAATCACATGTCAACCATGAAAGAGTCCATTTTAGGGTCCTATTTTGCAAATTTATTGATCTCTAGACATAAGTGTAAAAAATAGTTTAAAAACCGTGCCCCCAAGTGNATCACATGTCAACCATGAAAGAGTCCATTTTAGGGTCCTATTTTGCAAATTTATTGATCTCTAGACATAAGTGTAAAAAATAGTTTAAAAACCGTGCCCCCAAGTGCTGGCTCTAGGACATTTCACAATGGAATTTCACAATAAATTCGTTAAAGGGAGGGGTGAAAAGAAGGGACTCTCAAAAAAATTTTTTGTAAAATCACTTTTCTAGGGGTAATTTTATGCGAAATCGATTGCACACGCTTCCAAAATTTGAAAACGTCGGGGGGGGGGGAATCGAGAGACCAATTTCGGGAGTGTGTGCAATCGATTTTTCGCATAAAATTACCCTTAGAAAAGTGATTTTACACAAATTTATTTGAGAATAGTCCCTTCTTTTCACTCCCCCTTTAAGAAAAGTCCTAGAGCCGAATTGCTTAACGCTATTTACCAATATTTTGTGGGATAAAAGCAGTAGCATATCAGGGGATGCGGCAGCACCCCCTCTGAAACCAAAAAATTTCTTCATAAAAATGAAAAAATAAGGAAAAATTCGAAATGTTTCATTGAAAAAAAGAGGTTTTTGGGGTTTCGCATCCCCCGAAATCGAGAAAAAAAAATTAAAATCCTGGATACGCTACTGGGGTCTCACGGCTAAAATGCAAAGGAATGTGACTCCACCGGGAATCGAACCAAGGTCTCCAAGTTAGTGAGTCCGGTATTCTACCACTAGACTAGTAAAATAACTATAAAGCTGAACTCAAAAATTTTCATTTAATTTTTTGTAGATAGCATTACACATCAAGATTTTCAAAAAAATTTCGCACCTGTGGCCACACTTTTCCCTTGTATTATAATAAAAAAATGTCAAAAGGATAAATTAGAGTCCATCAAGCATATATATAATTAGATACCTTCATCGTCATAATGCTTAAGCGTCTCACTTGGCATTTGTTCCCAGACAGAACGTAGTCTAGAATGGAGCTCGTTAATGAAGACTATAAGCGCTTTATTTACAGGGTGTATAAAGAAACCGGAATCTGAGCGATTTTTTCATGTTTTTTCGACCCGAAATTTTTTCAAAAATGACCCTATTAGGGATAATTTTATGCGAGAAATCGATTGCGCGCATTTCCGACGTTTTAAAACGCTTCCCTAATCCTAAAAAAGAAAAACTGGTGTATTATAGCCTCTATCCAAAAGTGCTTGACATAATCGAACTCGATTTTCTTCAGTAGTTTCTGCACCGGCTCTATTTAGCTTGGGTAGCTTATGAACTTTGTCCTTCTTAACATTTTTGATATTCCTTGACTTCACTATTCGTTGAACTGATCTCAGGGACGTTGCGGCAATCCGAGCTGTTTCTCGAAGCGACTTATGAGTATCTGGAAAAAATGAAAATCCTACACAAGAAACTGACCTGAATTTAACAAGTTCCGTTCTTTCTTCAGTCAGCGCTCTTTGGACGTTCACTACCATGTTTTAAAAACCAAGCGACGAAGCTGGGTATCGAACCCGCGACCTTTCGGGCAACAGCCAAACACGCAACCTATTGCGCCACCCAGGCCACGTCGTCCCATAAATTCTTTATCATTTAACTTTTTTTTCATTGATAAATTCAGTAAAAAAAACATTTATTTTATGATCTACATTCAAAATTGGGACAAGGTGGTCTCAGTGGCGCAGTAGGTTGCGTACTTGGCTGTTACCCGAAAGATCGCAGGTTCGATACCCAGCTTCGTCGCTTGGTTTTTGACCAAAAAATTGGTCTCAATTTTGACAATTCTATTTCTCATCACTGTTAAAAGATTTTTTTGATATGGTTTTTTTACGTTGTTGGGGCATCACTAAGCTATCAGATTATGTTCAAATCAAATCTCTACCTTATCGGATAAAAGTTGCTTTCAAAACTTCAATCTGAAAAATTCGCATATGAGAAAACGCGAATTTTGAATATTGTTATAGGATCTGAAGCAGAATCGTCTCAGCTCTCTCCTACAAAAAACCGCATCGAAAATGACCGATTGGATGACGAGAAACCCTCAAATCAATGATAGTCCCAACCTACTGGGACACTCTGTACTTCCGAAAGGCTATACTTTCGAAACGCCCGGTAACCAACACCTCAACTAACTTCGCATCTTATTGAAAATAGAAACAAATCGATGGTATATAAGAGTCTAATTAAACTTTGACATTTTTATTCAAAAAATTTATTCAAAATTCAACTTTAACATTAAAATGTGGGTACTACTTTGGAATAGGTGACCCTCTCAAAATATTGCACAGAAAATTACAATTTTTGTCGAAATGATTGAAAATTCGGACACTTTTGTTGAAAAGAATGAAAATTGTGTTTGATGGCAAAATTTCCATTTTATTCAACAAAAATTATAATTTTCTGAGCAGTATTTTGAGTTGGTCACATATTCTGTAATAGTAACAAAATGAGGTCTATTTTTTAATTTTAAAAATTTCAATTTTATATCGCACAAGATCCATACATAAGGATACATAGGACAGCAAAAATAACAAGTACACCAATGACTAAATGCAAGGTAACACTCCACCATGCAAACCAATAAAGTGACCAATCACCTAAAATATGATATTTATAAAGGGTGATCCACGGGGTTCTTTACAGCACATTTTTGAAGATATCTTGGCTTCCAGACAAGATCTTTCGGAACGGTTTTGGTACTTATCATTATCCCCCTAGGGGGGATCGGCGTAATGGGGGATCGAACCCATGACCTTATGGGTCAAAATCTGATACACTGCCAATGCACCATCGAAAAAAATTATTTATTTCCTTTCAACAATACACAGGTTTCTCGTGTAATTTGAAAAATTGAATCAAATTGCATTAAATTTATCGAAATTACATGAGAAATCTATGTATTGTTGAAATTGGCCTCGATGGTGCATTGGCAGTGTATCGAACTTTGACCCAGAAGGTCTCGTGTTCAATCCCCATTGCGCCGATCTCCCTAGGGGGATAGTGCATAAGTACTAAAACTGTTCCGAAAGATCTTGTCTGAAGCCAAGATCTTCAAAATTGTGTTGTAAAGAACCCTGCGAATCATCCTGTACGCGCGAAAAATTGTTTAAATAATCACAATAATATTCTTCATATATTCCTCCTCCTTCATGGAAGTGTATATACCATTTAGAGCCATAGACCCAGATACATCCTAAAACAGTATATAGTCAGAAAATTCAAGACCTACCCAAAATAACGACAATTACTATTCCCAATAAGATAATTCCTTCAAGCCCATAGATACACAAATCTGTCATCAGGGTACTTCTGTTCGCCGATTTCGGAGTTGGAATATATGTGCATAGTCGGATAGAACCATTGGTGATCAACAAAATGCCGGAAACAATCAAGTAAACAGGGATATTCGGTTGTGCATTGCAAAATGGGTAGTTAAAAGTGCCTTAAATTTTATAGTTAGTGAAGTTTGATGTTTATGATTCACCGATGCATATGGACAAAAGGCCAAGCAAAATTTGTAAGCACAACAAAAAGATCCATACAAAATCGGGTATGTGTTCATCAAGAAAAGTTCGTAGATTACTGGCGAACTGTGCTGTATCGCCAGAGGTAGAATAAACTTCCGCAAGTTTATCGTAGGTTTTATGAGTTCTTGTTGACATTGAAGTATTACCCAAAATGAACAAAAAATATATGAAATAATTTCTTTCTTAAAGGGCCAGTCAGTGGGAAAAAAAGTTGTCATTTTTTGTTGATATTCGAAAAGTTCATGAAAAATGGAGCATTTTTTATTTTTACGGCATGTTCTGAATCGTTGTAGTTTTTGAGATAATTGCGTTTAAATTTGTTACAAGCTCTTCGTTATAATACACAAACTTTTTTGAATTTTTTGCGGAAAAATCGATTTTTGCATCAATTTTTAAAATTCTCATAAATTAAAAATTGTAGCAGTTTTTTATAGCTAAATGAGACGAACAAAATGACACCAAAATGATCCAATTTGAACATTATTTTGGGTTATTGAAACGNTGAACATTGTAGATTTTTTTATAGCTAAATGAGACGAACAAAATGACACCAAAATGATCCAATTTGAACATTATTTTGGGTTATTGAAACGAAAACCCTGATTCATGTTTTCGTTTCAATAACCCAAAACAATTTTCAAATTGAATAATTTTGGTGTCATTTTGTTCGTCTCATTTAGCTATAAAAATAGCTACAATGTTCATTTTATGAAAATTTAAAAAATCGATTAAAAATTCAAGAAAGTTTGTGTATTACAACGAAAACGTGCAATCTCAAACGAAATTATCTCGAAAACTACAACGATTCATAACATGCCGTAAAAACAAAAAATGCTCCATTTTTCATGAACTTTACAAATATCAACAAAATGGCAACTTTTTCTCACTGGACTGGTCCTCTAAAAACCCCATCCAAGCTTACTTTCAGTTGTAGGCCTGTAAACATTTTGCTGAAAACGGGGACCCTCGAAATCATAAGACGTATTCTTCATGGGTAACCGTGGCTGCTCATGGAAGTATGGTTGAGTATAAGTAATGGGGTAATTTGTTTGGTGATAGTTCGGTTGTTGGACAAATGGTGGTTGTCTTTCTTCATAGGGCTGGTATAGGGGTTGAAATGAAGTTTTCAAAATTGAGGTTGAAGGAGCAGATCCTTCGGGAGTTGATGCAGGAGTTGTGCGTGTAGGCGAATTCTTGAGAATTCCAACTGGTCGTTTAACAGTAGTTTCGAAAATTCGTTCATCGACCTCTTGTTCAGTGCACAAGCCAACAAGATTTTCACGAGACCTTCTAATAGATGCTTACAAGGGAAGTGCACCAGAAGTTGGTGCAATTTTCCAAAAAGTAATTATAGTTATTTAGAGTACCATGAAATACGGTGAAAAAAAGTTTTAGCTGCTACTTAGCGCTTTTCGAAGAGCTAGGGCCGTTTTAGTGATTTTTAGGGTCAATATTAGAGCTCAAAGCAGCTAGAACTCATTTTTTTCAACGTATTTCATGGTACTCTAAATAACTATAATTGACTTTTTGGAAAATCGCACCAACTTCTGGTGCACCTTTCTTGTTAGAATATTTTTTCATACCGTTCAATGAAATCTCTGTGATATGTCTTCACCAAATTACCATTCTGCAATGGCAAATCCGTGAACCTTTCCACACTTGCATGACGTCGATGCTGTTCTCGCATCTTTCAATCGATCTCTTAAAAAAAGAANCACCAAATTACCATTCTGCAATGGCAAATCCGTGAACCTTTCCACACTTGCATGACGTCGATGCTGTTCTCGCATCTTTCAATCGATCTCTTAAAAAAAGAAAATTAACCAAAATTTCAATATTCACAAGCATAAAAAATGACTGATAAAGAAAGGTGCATAATTTCGCAAAAGGAAGTGGGCACACGAATGCTTGCTGCTGAGTCAGTCCCTTCCTTCTCTATGCAACCCAAATTGGCGAAACTTTGGCAAACAATACAGATACAGATAGCATCATAAAACAAACTGATACGACCCCTCGTAATCAAACCTCAACTGCTTGTAAAGAAAATTTGAATTTTTTCAAATTATATGGAAAAAATGAAATAATTTTGGTCACGGGATAAATAGAAAACAACCGAATCCAAAAAGAACCAATTGGAAATAAGTGTGCAACCCTTTGAAAATGTATGCTAAACAAATAAAACAGACGCACACAGTTCGGCCGTGAGATCATTTGTGTGCATGGGAATAGGAAAAATGCTTTACGTCTTTGCTATTCCAAAAAACCAGGTATTTTATGCGCCTCGAAACTGGCACAACAAACACATGTCTCTTTTCCATTTTGTTGATTTCAATTTGGCGATTGTGTTATAGAGTATTTTTATGTGATAAATCAACCAAATATATATAATAAAACAGAAAATGAGATCAAACAAAAATAAATGGTTATTCTTCGTCTTGATACTCATCAACACGTGCAGCCGAATTGACAGCCGAAGCCAACAGATCGGTATTTCCCGATTCTAATCTTTCTCCTAAATTTGTAGCTATATTTTTGAATCCAAGAAATTCTTTACTTATCAACTGAGCATATGCCTTTTGTGTCCTACGCTCCAATATAGCCATCTTGTCTTGAATCGCCCTTTTCAGATCCCAATCTATTTTGCGGGGTGCCAAAGTTGTCACATCCTATAAAAAATCCTTTGTTAAATAAACAGATTACAGTCAAACATCTCAATAGTAATCCCCTCGGGTCACTATTGCGGGGTTTGAAGTAGTTACATGCAATAAAAGTTTCCTGATATTGCAATAAAAACGTGTGCATATAAACGATTGACAGAACAGTAGGCTCAATCGCTTCAATACACACGATTTTATTGTCAGGCAAATTTTATTGCATGTGGAGGTTCACTATTGAGAGGTTCGCCGCTTCGGCCGAGGGGTTCCTATTAGTGATGCCACGAAATTGGTCATGTCGAAATCGAAATTTTGGTCATCAAATTTCGCGAAATCAAAATTTCCTTCGTTTTTTCCTATATGTTTCGAAAAGAAATCAATTTTTAGAACTCATTGTACAGGGTACG
Organism: Acrobeloides nanus; assembly: GCA_900406225.1. NCBI lineage: Eukaryota > Metazoa > Nematoda > Chromadorea > Rhabditida > Cephalobidae > Acrobeloides > Acrobeloides nanus. The sequence continues at coordinate 10,589 of OZJO01018864.1, read as the reverse complement.
GCAGAATAAACCGGTCACATGGAATTGGGGTGCCCGGTTTATTCTGGGACATCCTGTATACTGTCCCCAGTTATATGAGTACAACTTTACCATATTTGAGAGATAACCCTAAAGCCCATTTGTACACAGTGTCGTAATTTTGGTCAAATGTGGAGGGGTTGAGGGTGTTTTGGACTTTTTTATATAAAATTTTCATTTTTCTTCCCTGAAAAAATTTTCAGGGGAAGGTTCCGCAGCCCCCCCCCCTACCTCCAATAATTATGTCACTGCTTGTACCTACCACAGTCTCTTTAACAGTTGAGTCTAAGGCATCTTCTAATTGAGATTGAATTTTCTCTTCGATAAGAAACATTTGTTTATGCTCTTCCTCCTCCTTTTTAACTTCGATTTCTTTAGGAACCTTTATATCGATTGGTTTATATGAACGGAAAGTAACGAACATGCTAAAAATCCTTATATATAGACTTGTTTTCATTCAATAACTAACCCTACACTCTCATCTTCTTGTCCATCATTAGGCCTTGGAGCCTCTTCTTCTTGAAGCTGTGATCTAAATTGTCGAAGACGCCTTTTTCGATTTAACGCATTTTGCTCCAATTCTGAAAGCTGTTGAGGTTCTTGACCGTCATCCATTAGAAAAACTAAATAGACGATGTTAACTGAAATCCTAATTATCAAACAAGTATTTAGCGAAATAAACATTTGAGAAAAAATATCATCCAGTTAAGAATTTTATTTTCAAAATATAGCCGATAATCATACATATCCTCAAAAAAGGGGGAGACTAAAGTTACGAGATAAGGGACAAAAGTTACGGGACAAATGAAAATTTTTTATTGGGTGTAAATCGCCTAGTTTTGTATTTTTAAGGCGATTTACACAAAATAAAAAAATTTTCAGTTGACCCGTAAATTTTGCCCCTTATCCGGTTGAATTTTGCCCCTCAATTTTCAAGATGGATTGTGAATTATCTCTCCCCATGAACATGTATGAGCGAACAATAAAACAACTTTTTATATATATAACAAAAATATGGTCCTATAAAGAATATTTGAAGTCGCGATTTCTTAAATACTCATAATACTTTTCCATTTTTTGCCAACCGTTCAACAGTTTTTCACGTCCTTTATAGTCAGGAGGTGATCCTTCTTCCAATCTAAATTTATATATATAAATTAACAACAATGACAACGTCAAAAGCGATATGAGGAGATGTATACTCCGTTTCTCACTGTACTATATAAAAAATTGCCAAACTTCTCATTTTTTAACCAAAATATTGTTTCACCAAAGGTTCAAAATTTTTCATTTTTCTATAAAAATTGTAATTTTCTGAAAATTTTTTGCTTAAAAATAAGCATTTTTTTCAAAAAAATTCTACTACAAAAAGTTGCCAAGTACTCCCCACCCCATCTGGCGGCTGAAAATTTTTTTTGAACTTATGCCACTGTGTCTACTGTATCTAAAGACCAGTACACCTACCTAACAAAAACATCAATATAACGAAAGCGGCGTTTTGCCATCCGATCGTGCGCATGACGTCGCATTCCTTTGACAATAAACTTTTGTATGGGAAATGCCTCGGCTACGAACATATTGCTGGGATTCGAGATGTAGAATTTGTCCTTCGCTAGTTTCTTGGCTTCTTTCAAAAGTCCTGACATGATTATGGTGCCCTGAAATTGTATCAAATAAATATAGACATTTTTCTTCAAACATTTTGATACACGACCGATTGAATCGAAAACTCAATAAATCTGTGTATTGAAACGAAATCATTGAACAATAGAAAATTTAAAATTTATTGATCCGTTTGGGACGAAATAGCTCATTGAATTCCTAAGATCATAAGGAATAACTTTGTAGAACCGCACTTTTTATGAAAACTTTTATAGTCCATTTAAATCAATCTTTTAATCAAGTTTTCCCCAACATCAGTAAAAAGCATTATAAACAGTACAAAAAGCTAACCTTATTTTTCTTGAACATAAGTTGCTTTATGGCTTCATCCACATTCATTCGTCGAATAAATTGGCATATATACCACATCCTTTTCGGGCTATAATGGATGGAATTAACATAATGAAAGACCTCTCGTGCTTTAGGTAAGCCCGTTTCAGGAACAACATAATTTGGAGGCCATATTACCTAAACGAGTATTTTTAAAAGAAAAAATCGGAATTGATATTCTTCACATCTTTGTAAATATTATCCAAAAAGTTATCCTAACAAGGAACACTGTCAACATTTTGCCAAAACTGGGCTCAAAATGTTCCCCACATCCGACTTGATAAATTTTTTTAGAATTTTGTGCCCATAGGCTTCTCCAAAGGAGAGATGAGCGTCTAAAGTATATGCTGAATATACAGTATTTTAGGCACAAAATTCCAAAAAATTTATAATCAAATCGGGTATGAGGAACATTTTGAGCTCGGTTTCGGCAAACTCGAAGAGACACATGTTGATAATGTGTTCCTTGTAAGTATATTTTAACAACTCGATAAATTTATAAGGCCCACCTTGCTGTAATAATCCCACTTTTTTGTATTTGTACCATATTCTTTTAACGGTGAATACTTTTCATCTTCAGTCTCAAGCTTCCAATCTTCGACCCAATATCTTTTTGGTGGGATTTGGTCTTCATCCCGTTGAAGTTTAGGCAATGCTAACTTCCCGCGCTCTTTCCAAATTTCATCGGAATTCTTCTTTACTTGTCCAACTTTTGAAGGCAATTTATCTTTGTTACTTGTTGATGCTGAACAGGCCGATATCAAACGAGGAAGTGCACTGCAAGAAAATAATCTCTGCTTCAATTGAAGACAAAACATGACTGAAACAAGCTAAATAAAAGGCCAAATGAAACAAGGTATAAAAGATCATTAACTTGCTATAATAACAAACAAATGCGATAACTTTTATTAAATATAAAGCGTACACTAAACCCGTTTATATAATTGAGCAAAAATTTTCAGCTGAATAAACTATGAAAATACAGGAAATTAACAGGATGCGTTTTTATAGCATATATTTTTCGAGTTTCCTTATATTCCTAGTTTGTTTATAATACGGGAAGGAGTAGGAGAAAAAGTACTGCACAACATTTTCCCTTATGATTCATAAGTTATGAGCAGAACTTTTACCTCCTCCCATACAAAATTTGTACGCAAGACAAGATCATAAATGGCAAGCATTCAATATTAGCATATTACGAATAATCTATTTTATCATATTACGAATATTTATCATATTGCTATATTTGTTTATTATCACAGCTTCTTTAGAAGTTCACGCATAGTGCTCCTAAAAATGTTGATTTATGCTATTTGAAAAAAACTTACTTAGTTTCTTTCAACGCTTTCATCTCAATTGTAAGGCCAATAAAACCATGCCAAAGACAAAATGCTATAATCAATGTAAATCCAAAGCGCATTAAGGCACCCTTAAAAAAAATAAAATCAATAAAATACTAGGTAGAGACCAGACCGAGGTGAGACCTCAATCGAAGATCCTCGATTCCTCGGTCTCAATTTTTTGGGTCGACTGAGGAAAACCGATGATTTTACTCTCGACTTCGATCATCCCATTCCTCTCAACCTGATTGTTTAAAAAATGCTGGTTTTCAGTTAAAAATGACGATATTTTATGAAAAAAGTAAAATTTTGAATATTTTTTCAATTTTTGATGAAAAATCGTAATGGAAGACCATTATATGTAAAATTTTTCAAAAAATTTGAGCAAAAATATAAAGGACAAAATCCTCGGCTTTTTAAAACCGAGGATTTTACCATAAATTCCTCGGTATCGATCATTCATGCCTCAATCAGTTTTTGAAAAAATACGATCTCTAATAACGATTGTTTAAATTTTTAAAATGTATTATTGCAATAGGAGTGCAAAATTCTACTGCATATTTTTGAAAAGACCATTCTAAATTTTTTAAAGGCTAGGGTAGGGTTTACCCCACACCTCAAAATGACATGGGACCGCCTTAAATCGATTGAAAACGGCTTGAAAACAATGAAAAACCACCCCAAAAATGAAACCGACTTGTTTTTCGCCATTTTTGGGGTGCCCCCAAAATGGTCTATATAGTGAAACCTCGTTAATTGAACCCCCTCCTAGAGGGAAGGTCCAATTATCAGGGAGTTCAATTATCCAGTGATCTAATTAATAAGGTTTGAGGCTTTAAGTTTAGGCCTTAGGCTTAAACCTGAGAACCCCCCAAAAATAGTGAAAAACAAGTCGGTTTCATTTTAGGAATGGTTTTTCATCGTTTTCGAGCCGTTTTCAACCGATTTAAAGCGGTCCCGTGTCATTTTGAAGCGTGGGGTAAACCCTATCTTTTAAAATTTGATATCTTCAAAATTTTGAAGTTTTAAAATCTTTCACCAACAAGAAATGCTTCAAACTTATTAACCAAACATATAAGATCTTACCAGCAATGTAAAATAGGGAAAATATGCTTCAATACCCAAAGTGGCAACGATTAATGCAAAAAGAAGAAAGCATGCAGCAAGGAAAATCCGACGATCCCATAATGCACGTACTTCGCCTTCTTCCAAAATTTCTAATGATCGCAACAAACAATTTTTAGCAGAAACTCCATGTGGAGCACACTCTACAGTATCGAAAGAATTATCTAAATCAAGAATTATAAAATATATTACAAAAAAAGAATTTTAAGATTGTCAGATATACTAACAAGTGCAATAGCGTATCCAGGAGAAGTGAAGAGGCGATCCCCCCAGCATACATGGACAAGGGGTGGGTCGACCCACCTCCATGTCGCCGCAGGGGAGTCAAATTTCGGCAAACGTGTTGCTTTTGGTAAAAATATACAGCAAAAAACCAAAGATTTTTAATAAATTTTTCGATTTTTGACGGCCAACAAAAAGGTCGTCAAACGTGTCGCTTTTCGGTTTATCAGCTTACCCCCTTGCTCATGTATGCCCCCCAGGGAGCAAAAAGGTGCCATCACCCACTGGATGATTAGATCATTGGGTAATACCACCCACTGGATGATGAGTGGGTGAATGTGAGGTAATATCACCCATTTTTCGCTCCCCGGGTCCTTCCCCACCCCGAAATTTGTCGGAGGCTGAAAAAATCATATAAAGATCAAAAATAGTGTTTTTGAGTATTAAAGTTTGGCAAACAAAACAAATTTGGTTGAAATCTACATATGCGACTGTTATCTAACAATTGAAACTAACCTGTACTAATAGTAAATTTTGCATGCAATCCAATATGATCAGAATAATTAAGCTTGCTGCCAGGAATTTTGTCAAGACAAGTTAGACATTCAACTAATTCAATGTGTTCTAAATTATCAAATACATACAGTCCGTTACATGCTTATAACGTCACACAAAATTTTACGAGTTCGAGGTGTACCGGGCGTTTTCACGAGCCGGGATGCATTCCATTCGATTCAGCATGACTAAAAACCGCAAAATTTTTCGTCATGCTGAATCAAGTCGGGATGCAAATGGAATGCATCCCGACTTATGAAAATGTCCAGTATACCTCAAACTCGTAACATTTTGGGTGATTTTATAAGCACGCAGCGGACTGTATATGCCTGTATAGGTCTTAGAGATTAGTTGGGGCTTAGTTTTAGTCCCTAAATTACATAGTGGCCAGTTCCAATGAAGCGGAAAATTTTTCATTTCCACATTTTTTCACCAAAATGAGAACGAAAAATGGAAATGGAAAATTTTCCATTTCATTGTAACTAATACAATTATAAAACACCTACTTTTTCCACTTTGATACATAATGTAATCAATTCGTTTCCCTTCAGGCCATCTTTTCAACTGATGTTTGCTAGTATAACCTAAAACGTGATATCGAGTAAAAACACCGGAAAAACATACAATTGTCTGGCCGATCGCATGTCATTCCATTATCGTTCGAACCATGTGTCTAAAAATGTTTTATATTTACATGAAAAAAAGAACGTACAGATGGTCGTTTAAGCCAAGCGTCTTCTAAATTTGCAATTTTGGCGATAATATGATAACCAAGATCTTCTGGTTCAATATTAAAATCTCCGGTTAAAATAACAAAATCTGAGCTACGGCTAGTGTGATCAAGAAATTGGGCCAATTCAAATGCTTGAGAAATACGATGTGGAAGATAGAGATCATTGTCACGGTTATATTCTGCGTGCAGCTAAAAAAGGTCATATTCTGAGTGCAGCAAAGATACGTAATCAGGAACTTCGATAGAGATTAAAGAGGAGAAAACTGGGGAAAAACTTCCTTCAATTTAAAAATCAAATTTTTTACCCAAATTTTGAAAAAAATACTATTGCCCCCTTTACCTGAAGGGGACAATAAGATATTTTTTTTTTAAATGTAAAAATTTAGACACCAATTTAATGCTCTGAGGTGAGGGAGGTAGCGTTAACCTCTCCTCCATTTCTCCTCAAAATTCCCCCTCCCTCCAAGCGTTACTCTCTGGAGATCCTCAGCGTTACATATTACACCGGCGCCTCAATTGGGACCCCCGTGCACACGTATAACAACACTTGAAAGGGGACAATTGTCCGAATTATCGTCTTTCCCAAGTGATTGCTCATTAAAAGAAGAAATAAACCTACATGAGTAGTGTAGATAGCAACTCTTAAACCTTTAACATTGAGCTCAGCTAACCCCACAACTTTTCCGCCAAACCAATCACCTCTGAATGAATTTTATTTAGATTAACTATAAGAAACACTCACCTGTGGATATGATGAGCAAATCCATTTAATGAATAGCGATGTACAAGAGTAGAAACTATCATATATTTCGATAAAATGCATGTTCCTGAGCCAGTAAAACCGCTAAAAATATAAAGATTATAATTCAATCCGTGAAACATTTTTTTTAAAGTTATAAAGTTTTCAAATGTTAGCATTTACGGTTTTGATTATACTAAATATTTTAGCCAGAAAAGCGCGTAGCCAGGATTTCCTGACAGAGGGAGGGGGCAATGAATCAAAGTCCAAAATCCACAGGTACCTGTGGTTTTTTCAAAATTTTGGCCAAAATCCACAGGATATCAGTAGTTTTGGACAAAAACATAATGTGGTACCCTTATGATTTTTTTCAAAATTTTGAGAAGGACAATTGTTCGGATTGCCCCCTTCCCTACGTGCTTGGCCCCAGATTACACTCACCAATTTACCCCTCCCCCTACCCTCTCCAATTGATAAAATTACAATTTGAGAATTCTAAAGACTTGCCTGTGAAAATAATGGGAATAAGGATATACGTGTGCCAAATTCGTCGAGATTTTGTCAAAATCTTTCTCGCTCCAAATCTAAAAATTTTCAGCTCAATAAAAAAATCTTTTTTCCAAAAAAATAACTAGATTTTCATAAAGCAATGAATTTAATGCTGTTTGATTCAATATACACTAGAAAATCAGCCGATTTGGAGAACTTTTTGAAAACTTTTTCCCTTGGTCCCCCTCAAGGGGTAAAAAATGAAAAATTTTTGTGGTCTCCAATTTCTTTTTCGTTTCCTACACATCTACCTAATAATTTTAAAAAAAGGCAGCATGTCAATCCGATTTACCGTTCCCAAGATGGTTACGGACGGACACAAACACTATATGCTTAAAGGGTACCTCTTGTAAAGTCACAATGTCATAATCACTTTCTTCCAATGCATCCACCAGCCTTTTAAGTCGCTCTTTCCTATCTTTGCTTCCGAATGGCCATGGCTGTGCTATAGCCCTACAAAATTAAAGTAAAGATGATACCTTTTTGTATAAAAAGTACCTACCAACAATTCAATGTAACGAGACTAACAAAGAAACTCATTCTTAGTTGCTGTGTCGCATTCAGTCATCAAACTAAAATAACTTGTTCAAAATGGCATTAAGCCATTCATTACACTTACGGCCACTCCTTACCAATTCCACTAAATTTTGTAAGAATATGAGGGAGTTTATAAAAAAATCTTCAATGCAACGATTATTTTTAATATTATCATTTTGTTCAAGGTCCGCGCATTATCGTTTCTAGACTTAGCAATGGAGGGAAAAAATTTTTACCATTGGATCGGTTTGGGAGAAGGGCAATACTGTAATCCGATTAAAAAAAATAATAGCACATAAATTGGGAGCGATCTTCGAGAGACGGTGGCCCAGGGTGATGACTCTTCGCATCGAATGCGGCTCACCTACGGCTTCACTCCGAGCACGGCTCGCCTCCGGATTCGCCCCAAGTGAATATGCAAAAACTTTCGGATCCAGACATGAGTCGAACCTGTGACCATTTGATTCAAAATCCAACGTCCTAACCACTCGACCGACTATTTTTATTTTCGTTAACTTCTTTTATGAATATTATATTAAACATCATAAGGGACTAAATAATTATCGTTGAGGGGTACGCCCATAGTCTTGGTGTCATTCGTCTTCTCTTACCGAGCCCTGTCGATTGGTATAGGCCGTGACGAAATTGGACTTAAGTTGACGGAGATAGTACAAACAGACAGACACACATAGCGCGTTTAATATTTAAGGATTAATCGAATCAATAAATAAAAATTCAACAAAATTAAATTAGGCTAACCTAGAGCTAGGCCAAAAATCAGATGACGTCAAAGAATTCAAAACAACTCCAAAGAAAATATGAGAAAACAGTCATACGGAAAAACAAACACATTTTCTAGCCATTTTTTTAAACAAACATTTTCTTCGGAGATTCTGCTTCTATAAATAACCACCAATCGCGGTAATGATCATAGGAGAAGCTCGAATTCCGATAAGAGCCTGGGGTCATGTCAACTTAAAGGGAGTGTTCAAAGTATGGTCGAGTAGAAAAATTTTTTAAGAATGACTTTTCTAGGGGTAATTTTGGCTGAACAATCCAAAAAACACACTCGAAAAATCCAAAAAAAATTTCTTTGACCATGTTTTGTGCATTTTTTGACCTCAAAACCCATGTTTTTCTTAAAAAACCGAAAGACATTTTTGTGGAGTAGTGAAATTCGCCTTAATTTTTTTCAAGATTATCATTCGTAAAAATTTTGTAGTAAAATTATTTATTGTAAAGTAACAGTATTCTTTATGCGTTGTAACAAAATGACGATTTGGCGACTATTGTGGTGAAAATTACATGGCGAAAGTTATAGTGCCCATTTTTTTTTGGGTTGTTGTTCATGCACTCTACAACAATTTGGCATAAATTTAATCAAAATTGGAGTTTTCTAGGTTAAAAAATTTTCAATTCTTATCTTTGGAAGTTGATTTTCAATCCTTTAGAAATTGAATGTTTTTCATGGTTCTTAGTCAAAAAGATTCTTCATGACACACGCTGTATGCCAAAAAACGGCATGTGAAAATCTTTTTCCTTTCTCGAAATACGACACCAAGAAGATGAGATTCTTAGAATAAGGCAAAAGAAGTTGGCGCTGACGGGAATAGAACAACGATTTCTGGACAAGTGGATGATGCTTTAGCCACGGATGTCTGTTTCAAAAAAGTAACAAAAAAACTTATCTAATCGCAAGGTTATGCTGTTCTTTACTATTTTTAATGAAAATTCGTCAAGCAGCATAATCTTGTGATTAGATAGGTTGTTTTTGTTGCTTTTTCGAAACCGCGCCAACTTTTTTTGCCTTATTCTAAGAACCTCATCTTCTTGGTGTCGTATTTCGAGAAAGGAAAACGATTTTCACATGCCGTTTTTTTGGCATACAGCGCGTGTCATGAAGAATATTTGAGAGATTTTGCGAATGTAACGATTGATCCAACATTACAAAAATCAAAAATGATAACGAAAACTTCTAATTTTCTTAGAAGACTATTCAATGTGAGTTATCTCAATGTTGTTTCGTTTAATTTGTTGTATTCAATAAATATTTTATTAATGTCCAGGGTGAACCGAAAAAACCGCACTTTTGCGTTTTTGGCGAAAATTGTTCAAAATTTGTTTTTTGCAAAAATCACCTATAAGGGGTATTTTCATGCGAAAAATCGATTGCGTTTTTGTATATACGTTTTTTTGTTGCGTTTATCGTTTTGCCTTGTTAAGGGTAAATTTTTATTGATTTGTTTTGCAAAAAAAAAGTAATTTCAATAATCTTCTATAATACTTAAATATGATAATTTGATATTTCACAGTCTAGGAAGCGTTTTCAAGGGTTTTCGATGCGTGCAATCGATTTCTCGTATGAAAATATCCCTTTCATAGGTGATTTTTGAAAATTTTACCAATACCAATAACGCAAAAGTACGATTTTTTGGCTCACCCTGTATAGATTATGTTTAAACAAAAAATCTTTCTATCCTACTACATTAAACGTGTAATGTGTGTCTGTCTCACGATCTCAGGAGCGTTTGATTTAAAGGGGGGGGGGGTGCATTTTGCGACCATTTGGGAGAGGCAAAATTTTTTTTATAAAAATGACCCTATTGGGGGTAATTTTATGTGAGAAATCGATTCCGCGCATCGAAAAATTCTGAAAAAATTTTCCGGGGGTCAAAAAATGGAAAAAATTGCGTCAAAATTAAGGGTTGTAAGTTTTAACCCCAACAAAATCATTTTTAGGGGTAATTTTGTGCGAGGAATCGATTGCGCGCATCGAAAA
>OZJO01018863.1:0-12910 GCA_900406225.1 Acrobeloides nanus | reverse complement strand
TTAAATACTTGCTGAAGCTGCATAGTAATAATGATTTTAACTTTGTTAAAACCTACCTTACTATACAACTCCAGCAAATATTTATTGGCCAAAAAATGATTCCAAAATGTTTTAGAGGCCACAATAAGGAAATGCAAAAATTTTCTTGGAATTTAGAATACTTTAATTTGGAAGCGGGATTCGAACCAGCGACCTATAAACTGCAAATCTGTCACTTTAGCCACTCGATCATGGATCAGACCCCCCAAAATCCCATGATATGATACTCGTTTTGAAGCACTCGTCGAGATAAGTCGATTGGCGACATTTTTTAAATTTTGACCCTTGTCACCCCCTCTTCGGAATTTTGATACGCCATGTCGTGGGTTCAGGAAATTTTTTTGCTATGGTATCAGAATTAAATATTTTTTTACAATTTTGAATTAAAAAAGCTATTTTTTATTTAAAAAATATGTTAATATTTCACAAATTGTCGATTTTTTTTAATTTCAGGACTCAAAGGAATTTTTTCGATTTTATACCAAAGAGATCATGGCGCCCTTTCCCTCTCCCCACCAGACCTTACTTCTTCTTCTTCAATATGATTTTCTTCAATGTTAGTCTCCATTTGATGGTCATTAAGATTCTGATTCTTGTATCGATTATGTACTTGTTTAGTCTGCTTCAAAATTATTTCGGCACAGCTCAAACTTGTTTCCGTATGTGTTGACTGATGTGAAGTTGGCGGTTCTTCTTCAAGTTCCGGCATATCATCTTTGGCTTCTTCTTTCATAATATCATCAAAGTTTTGGATCATTCCACTTTCATCTTGATTGTCTAATTTATGGACCTAAAAATGGGAATTTTTGAGGTTTTTAAACACATTCAGTGTATACCTTAAAAGCAGCTGTTATATCAGGTCCAGCTATGGAATATGCTACAATACCACCAGATTGACTTGTTTGCTGCAGATTTTCAGTGTTTATGGAGGATCTTCCCTAAAATGTATTAATGGTAAAAAATATGATAAAATATATCTTGATACTTGGCTCCATACAATGATAATCACTTTAAAAAATTTTCAGGGTGGCCCAAAAAACTGGATTTTTATGATTTTTCGAGCAAATTTTCACAAAAAAAGAATTTTTTAATTTTTCCAACACAACCCTATAGGGAGTTTTCTATGCGAGAAATCGATTGCGCTCATTGAAAAATCGTGAAACTGCTTCCCTGACCCTAAATAAGCCCGAAAAACCGTATTTTTGCGATTTTTAAAAGGTTTTTTAGGCTGATTCAGGGTCAGGAAAGCGATTTCACGGTTTTTTAATAAGCGCAATCGATTTCTCACATAGAAAACCCCCCTATATGTGCTGTTTTGGAAAAAATTTTGGGCGAAAATTTGCTCAAAAATCGCAAAAATCCGGGTTTTTAGGCCACCTTGTAGGCTTAGGATTCGGTTTAGGCTTTGCGTTGGCTTAGCTTAGGCTAAGCTAAGCTAGTCTTCAGCTTAGGCTAGGCTAAGCCAGGCTTCAGCTTAGGCATTATCATGAGCATAGGATATAATAGTCAAAGACGGAACATATTCAAAATTTCTACCTTCTTAGCAAACTCCAACAAATTATTCCCAGAAGCATTCCTCTTCACCGGTAATCCAGCTAATCTCTCATCCTCTTTCTTCTCCATTTCAATATAAAGTGGACGGTGATGATTTCGCAAATGCGTTTTTAATGTAGTCGTATAATTTCCAGCCACTGTATAAGTACAGTGCTTGCATAATGAGCGCTTCTTCTCTTCATCAAAACTGAAGTATTGCCACAACGAATGACGCTTCATAGGACCTCTGGTTTGAAATGTTAGTGAAGAGTTGTTGTCCGAACTGGATTGTTGTTTGGACGGCATTTTTATGAATTATTGATTTTTAAAAAGTAATGGTTTTTTATGAACTTTTTAATATTAGTACATCAATATTAATGAATAAAAATGTAGTTATTAATTAGTATTTTAAGAGTAAAAAATGAAAAGCCAAAAAAGTTACAGTAAGAATGTTTTCGTGTTAATGACCAATCAGGATTAAATGTGGTATCAAAGGAAAAGGAGAATTGGAGGAAAGGAGTGCTTCTATTATGATGGAGCGTTTATTTCTATGCGAGGGGGGGGGGGGGGGGGGGGGGGAAGGCACGGCAGTTTTTTTTGGTGAAAAGTGGAGGAAATTCGAAATATTAAAAACGAGTGATGCCATATAAGGACAAGGAGTCAGGACAATAAAAAGGTTGATGATTTTTTTCGACAATTTAATGAAATATAAGGGTAATTTCTCAAAAATGTGGTCATTTTTGGTGGAAAATCATAATAATTATGATTAAAAAATTTTCAAACAAGGAGAACCATAAGGAAAAAGAGAGAGGTTCTTCAATTTTGCGAGATCCCCCTAGATGCCAATTTGCGAAGTGGGTTGGGTAGGACAGTCCGATCCCTTGATATTGTATGAATGCCATTCGACTCAGCTCAACAAGACGAGTAAAACAAGGTATATATCGATCATAAAATAGACAGACTCACATGACCGAGTGGTTAGTGTGCAATGATTGCACTTACAAGTCGCGGGTTCGAATCCCATGTCAAATTTAAAGTTGTCCAAATCCCATGAAAATTTTTTGCATATCTCTATTCTGGCCTCTAAAACACTTTGCAATAATTTGTGCCACAACAAATTTTGTGGTCCGTAAATACTTCTGGAGCTGTACAGTAAGATTAGGTTTAATAAAAGTTAAAATCACTGTTACTATACAGCTCCAGCAAGTATTTACTGACTAAAAAATGATTGTAAAGTGTTTTAGAGGTCAAAATAGAGATATGCAAAAATTTTCATAGAATTTGGATAACTTTAATTTTGGGCCGAGATTTGGACATGAGATCTATAAGTGCAAATTCTATCACACTAACCACTTGCCATGTGAGTCTGTTATTTTGTATCGATATATACCTCTTTTTACCCGTCTCGTTGAGCTGAGTCTAATGGCATTACTTGTTTTTAATATTTCATCTTTCCTCCAATTTTCGCCAAAAAACTGCCATGGGGTAGGGTGGAAGGGTGCAAACGTCCCCTCCCAAAATAGATTCGCATAATCAGAAATAAACCTTTTTGTGTACACAAGTTTTTTTCTTCAAACCTTTTAAATTCAACAACATGAATCACATGTTTGCTCACTTCTTTTTTTGGGATATATTGACAAAATCCCTCTGGAATATCCAAAGACAAATTGGGTTGTTTGTGTCATTTATATTTATAGCATCAAGTCCCCATTATGTTATTGTGTTAGACTTTTTCTTGCAAAATCTCGGCGGATTATTTATCTCTATATATCTTTCTAACTTTTTATTTTATAAATGGATGGTATAAAAAATTCCATTTTTTATATAATTTTAAAATGTATTTTTTAGACAAAGGTAAAAGTTTACAGGAGCAAGACGATTGGTTTCCCCAAATTATTCCAGCTGGGGATCATGGCGAGATTATAATGAATTCCGATGGCAGTATTCTTATTAAAGGCGGTGATTTTAAGCATACTGATGAGCAGCGCCGAAGAAGTTTTGATAAATCGGAATATTTGTATGAATATTATTAAACACTTATTTTACAAATTGATTTGTAAACACGAATTGTTTTTTATCATTATGTAAGTAGTATATTTGGATGATTTGGAAGTTTTTCTAAGCGGGAACACGAATTTGACGTTATTCTTTTATTGAAAAATTTTAAGAATCCCAAAAAACGGAGTATTGGCTAGGGCTTGAAATAGAACCTACATTTTGTAGCCTGCAAAAAATTTTAGTCAAAACAACGTCAAATCGTGTTCTCCGCTTATAAATACCCCAGAATAAAAATCATTCAAATATATCACTACAAATGGTGCAAAAACAATTTGACTCTGATGGGGAATTGAACCAGCTTCATAAGGTGCAGAAAATTTTTTCTCAAAAAATTAATTATAGGAAAAAATTTTGTATTGTAATTTTTAGGGAGTTGCTTTTAAACTTTTTTTTATGAATTGCTAAATTAAAAACTTCGACTCTGATGGAATCGAACCTGTGCCTATATGACCAGCGTCATAGCCATACGCGCCAAGCTTTTTTGAGTCACGCCATATTACAGAGTTTATGTTTTTTATGTGTTTTAAATCAGTTTTCTTGAAATAAATTTATTATCAATAATGCAAAAAAACACATTAAAACTATTTCTCGCGAGAGTTGCCGTAACAGTAGTTCTTTTTATGAAAAGCTGGAGAGCTACTAGTGATGCGTCGAAATCGTAGTTTCGAATTTCGACCCCAACATTTTGGCTTCGAGGTTTAGGGATTCGAAAAATCGAAACATAATTTTCGATAAAATCGAAGCGAAGATAAAAAAAATCATAAGGGCTCCTCCTTATGTTTTTGTACAAAAATTTTGAAATTTTTTTTTGAAAATCATAGTCCCCCATTATGATTTTTTCAACAAAATTTTTTATATTTACAGTAAAAATTATCATTAAAGATGTTCAAAATTGTCAATTTTTTCATTAAAATTCATCATTTTTCATCAAAAATCGTCAATTTCCGGGCATTTTCAGCTTTAAAATGGCAATTTTCTATGAAATTTCGACCAATTTCGAAATTTTGATCCCAGTTTAGGTTTCGTTTCAGTTTCGACCCTCAAGGTTTCGTTTCACTTTTGACTTTTCCGGTTTCGACGTATCACTAACAAGAGAACCGCAAGATCTGACACACTCAAAATTCTATGAGATCTATCTCAAAAAACGGAAAAAAAATAGTATATTAAGAATATGTATATGATTTCATACACTAATCTTCCTATCACGAGATATCGAGGTGAAAAGTTGCAAAAAAATTCATTATAATTTTGTGCAAAAAGTATTCGATCCATGTGAGTTTCGAACCCGGATTGGACATGTAAAAGTCAGCGACGCTATCAATTGAGCCATATAGGCTACTTTTTTTAATTCTACAAATTTTGACCGTGATTAAATGCATTGTTGTTTTAATCGAAATTTTAAATATTTTTTATAACAAATAATATTTTTCAAAGGAAAATTGATCAAAATTGTATATTCTATTTATTTAGCATCGATTAGTAAAAAATTACAATTATTGATTTTTCAGTTTTCTTGCCATGAATCCAAATAATATCATATATTTACTTAAAACACATTATTCTTGTTGTACGTTTACTTCCGCTGTTACTAAAAAAGAAATTGAAGCTCCTGAAATATGTATTAATTTGATCGATGCTTTCAACATGCTGAATAAATAAAATATACAATTTTGATCAATTTTCCTTTTAAAATTAATCTTTTATTATAGGTCTCATAAAATTCTGAGTGTGTCAGAGCTTGCGGTTCCCTTGTAAGATTTACTATGCATGTTCTTTGGGGTCAACATTTTTCAAACTTTAGTCTACCGATGACCAACACATTATATCAGTCCAGTAGCCACGGGACATTGGGGCACTTGCCCAACACATAAGTGACGCTGGGAGAGATGGTAGGGTGGCCATACTCCCACGAAATCTGAAAAATTTTCCCCCTTGGTCCCTCTTATGTTTTTGCCCAAAATCTTTGAAAATTAAAAAAAATATATAATAGCCTCAAAAATGACCAAAATTATCCATTTTTCCACCAAGTATGTCAAAATTTCCATTTTAACAACAAAAATTGCAATTTTTGGGCAAAAACTATTATTTAACCAAATTTCGTTAAAATTTTCAATTTTTGGCTTTATTTTGAAAAAATTTTATTGGTGACGTTTTTTGATCGCCGCATGAAGCACAGCGACCAAGCAAAATTTTTGGGACCCCCGCAATGGAAGCCTAGAGTCGTCTATGCCCATACACCATGGCGGCCGAATGTGCAAAAAAGCATGCCGCAAAGAAACCATCATAATTAGCGCAGTTGGTAAATCTTTCCATCATGGCCCAACGACTCAGGTTCGAAAACTTAAAAGTCCACTCCACTCGAAAAAAAGCTGCCATAATTTGTATATATTCGGAAAGTGTATGAAGAATGGAGCATTTTTTGTTTTTACGGTACACTATGAATTGTTTTAGTTTTTGAGATAATTGTATGTGAAGTTTAGATTATTTATTACAACGAAAACATGAACCCATGTCTCAAATCTCTGATTCAATCAAAAGTTGTTTATTACAAAAAAATAATTTGAATTTCTTGAGTATTTAGGAAAAAGTAAATATAGCATTTTTCTCGGCCCAATGAGACGAATAAATTAAAATTATTCAATTTGAAAATCATTTTGGGTTATTGAAACGAAAATATTTGAAATTTTGAGCAAATTGTTTCAATAACCCAAAATGATTTTCAAATTGAATAATATTGGTGTTATTTTATTCGCCTCATTGAGCTGAAAAAATGCTATATTTACTTTTTCCTAAATACTCAAGAAATTCAAATTATTTTCTTGTCAATAAACAACTTTTGATTGAATCAGGGATTTGAAACCTGGGTTTATGTTTTCGTTGTAATAAAAAATCTAAACTTCACACTCAATTATCTCAAAAACTAAACGATTCAAAGGGTGATGTAAATACAAAACTCCATTTTTCATGAACTTTCCAAATATATATAAATTATAGCAACTTTTTTCCGAGTGGAGTGGACCTTTAAGTTTTTAAATTTTTAAAAATTTTTTGCATATCTCTATTGTTGTCTATAAATGTTTTACATTCATTTTTTCAAAAACAAAACGAGGAAAAAGCAAAATTTCGGGGCAAAAACAGGGAGCAAGAAAAGTTTTAAAAAGGCCGAGAAATGCAGTCTCTAATGGCTATTTGTGAGTCATAAAGGTCACTTTGGATAGATTATACAAAAAAGTTTAATTTTAAGAATTAATATGAGCACCCTTTACACAAATATGGATTTTTCAAAAAATTTTATTCCACATAGTATAAACTTTTTATCTAACAAAAATTTAATAGGCATCGATAATTTTTTATATAAAATATTCAATTTCTTTGTAAAAGTTTTAGAAATTTAAGAAATTTTGTATTTTAATCAGATCGGGAAAGCTATAACAAGACAGAATAGTTATTTTGCATAACTGTATTTTTGTACGCCTGCCACATCAATAAATCCTAATCTTTTTATTTATTATTTTTAACTTCTATAAAAGTATAAACGACATAAAAATTGTTTGTAACGCTTTATCCAAACTTGTGAATTAGGAACCTCATTTGTCTCATTCAAAAATTTTATTATCTATTTTTTATTCTATTTGGCAGTATTTAAAATATTTTTGTTAAAGAAAATTCTATAAACATTAAATTCCTTTGTAATTATGCAATGTATTATTTTTATATTATCCTTCGTTTTTATCTGTATAAAAATGGAAGGTAATGTTAGTGATGACTATTCAGAATGTGTATGTCAAAGTAAGTATTTGGCAATACTTTTCGCTCCCGTGATGTATGGGTTGGTGATATTGGGGAGGGGAAGAAGTAAGGTCAGTGATGGGAAGGGTACCTGAGCATGTCCCCCCCCCCCCCCAAGAACGAAAAATTGTTATGATTTATAATGTGGTCAAAACGTGCTCAGTCCTTGCCGATCCTTCTCTCTATGCCATTGAGTGGGCCGTAGCCACCGCGTTACAATATGTCTAAAAAACTGGCACGAAAAAACCTTCATGTCCAAATGGCTCTAGATTTGCAGTTTCTAACAGGGAGGGTTCTATTCCGGTAGTAAAGATGCTACATGTTTAAAAAAAACATGTAAGACAGATTGCCTGAAGGTTTTCGAAGATGAAGGTACCAAGCAACAAAGTCATAGTCTCAGATTTTTTTCAATTGTTGCCTAAAAGTAACTGTATGACCCCAATATAAAAGATCTGTCTTCCAAAAATCCAAAACTTTTTCGTATCCGGAGATATGGTCCTTCAAAGTTAGACACCTTGAGCGAAGAGCAAAAATTGGACCTATTTAGTTAAAACACGATATCTCACCCAATTTAAAAGATTTTCAAATACGGTCTTTTTTAATTTATTGGTATAATATTGTAGTAAAATTTTGTAGAACATCACTTTTTGATTTGACATACTTCTAACGAGATATGACGATTTTATTGAAATTTTGGTAGCTTTGTACAGGCTCCAATTTTACACAAAAACGGTTCTAGAAAATCGACGTTAATTCAGCCCTGAGGTTTGAAAGCTGATTTAGCAAGAACAATACCAGTATTAATAAAATAAAAAATTTTAAAAATTCAGGTACCTGTTTTTGAGATATGGCCTTATGAAGTTGGTCATCCCGAGGAGGTCAAAAATTGAAAATTCTTTAGATTAGCAAAAATTTGCCGTAATTTATATATATTCGGAAAATTCATGAGAAATGGAGCATTTTTTGTTTTTACAGTAAATTCTGAATCGTTATCGTTGTCGAGATAATCGCGTTTGAAATTGGCGATTTTTGGAATTCGTTTTGAATTTCCCGCCAAGAATTTAAATCAGGGCCTCAAGGTGTCTAACTTTGAAGGACCATATCTCCGGATACGAAAAAGTTTTGGATTTTTGGAAGACAGATTTTTTATATTGGAGTCATACAGTTACTTTTAGGCAACAATTGAAAAGAATTGAGACTATAACTTTTTTGCTTGGTACATTCATCTTCGAAAACCTTCAGACAATCTGTCGTAACATCTTTTTGAAAACATGTATACTTCGTTTCCCGCTGAACGACAAAAAAAGTTGGGGCTCATAGTGCAGTGGATAAGGAAGCCCTTCCTATCTGGCAAGTTAAGCAATGTTTAGCCCGTAGGTTCGATTCCTATTAGAGTAAAGCATTTGATAGAAAAGTGTAAAGATTTTGATTTTTTACAAAAAATGGAGCAAAAAATTTTTGCTCCATTTTTTATAATTTTTTTAAATCAAAAGTTTTTACCCCATCTGGATCGAACCTGCGGGTCCAACGTTGCTTAACTTGCAATATTGAACGGGCAGCTTCCTTAACCGCTGCAATATTATCGCTAACTTTTTTTGTCGGTCAGCGGGAAACAGAATATTCATGTTTACTACCAGAATCGAACCCTCCTCGTTAGAAACAAATTTTTTGCAAAAATAAATCTTTATATGCCTAAACCAATGGCTATCTTTTAGATATTTCAACTTTGGGATACTTTTGAAGATGGGGACTCACAGTCTAGTTCGTCTAACGTATATTTCAAAGTGGCGGAGATGGTGGGGGATGAACATTTTAATTTTTTTTATAACAAATGATTCCATAAATTCTCTTTAGATTGTGTAGAATGCGAATGTTTCTATGCCTTCCCAGGTAAAAACGAAATGGAAGTCCCAGACTTCCTTCGAATAGAACATTCCCCAATACACGGCTATGGTATCTTTGCCAATCGAACCCTAGAACCTGGGCTCGTTCTAGGGCCATATAAAGGTGAAACGTTATATGAATCCGACAACAACGATTATGCATGGAGTATTTATGCCGAAGATGGAAAAGGCGACGAAATAGGGATGGTTGATGCACTTCCTTTAGATAAATCAAATTATCTTCGGTATATCAATGATCCCTTTGGGAGTAAGGAAAAAGGTATGGTAAAAAAGAGGACATTAAATATTTAGCGGGCAAAGAAGTAAACCTAGTGTCATTCCAAATCACAGAAAGGATATTCTATTTGGTTTGTAAAAAAATTGAAAAAGATGAAGAACTTTTGGGTAAGTTAATAACATAAAATAGTAAACCACCCTTCCCATCATATCTAATCTGAAGTCTAAGTCTAAGACCAAGCTCAAGTCTAAACCTAGGCATAAACCCAAGCCTAAATCTAGGCTTGGTATATTTTTATATATATTTGCTTGAGTGAAAATCGATCCTTTAAAAGGACATTTTTATTTTTGTACATACTTTAGTATCATATGGCAATTCATATTGGGAATCTCGTGGATATATGGACAATGAGTCCAATGAAGAATGTTCAGACAATTCCAGTGAAAATTGCAAAACAACTAGTGAAGTTTCAGATTAATTATTTTTTCTTCTTTTTAAAATGATTCTTCTTTAAAACTTTTAAATAAAAATATCCTTTTATTCTACCACCTCCGACGAAAAAAAAATTCCGACGGCTCAGAAATTTGAATATATCTTTATAAACAAGAACCAGGGAACTGAGCACCGTCGGCTCTTGGGCTTCGGCCTCATTTTCGAGTTCAGCACGGTGTGAATAAATTGCAAAAAATTGAAACTGCCTCGATTGATTTTAAAATTGTTCAGAGCGGTTATTTAAGCAGTAATAACTACGAAATTAATTTTTCTGAAAGTTTGTCAAACCATTTTATAGGAGTTTTTGAGCCACCGGGTCACTCTTATAAGAAAAGATAATATTTCGGCGAAAATAAAATGAAATTAGTTTATTATTTTTTAAAAACGTCCCTGGAGACGAGATCTACAAAATTAAAATTAAAACTTTTTTATCGCACCGGATTTTCTTTCAAAAAATCACATGTGAAAAATGGTGATTTTTACGAACTTTAAAGGCTTACTTTTGTCGGTTTCACCCATTTTTCATAATCTTGGTTTTAAAAGATGCGCAAGAGCAAGGAGAATAAAGTTACGGTTGAAATTTTTATTAAACAACAAAAAAGTGATATTTTCCTTAAAAATCTTTTTTTTTCACTAAAAATTTGTAATTTGTAATGAATAAATTTAGTTTTACTAAAGAAACTCGATCGTAACTTTATTCTCCTATTCTTGCGCATCTTTTAACACTTACAAGACCGCCCATGAGAGTGGACTAAAACGATGAATTGGGTCATGAAGAACATGTTTCTGAAGGAAAAAAATTTTGAAAATATAACATAGATTTTTGAAAGAGTTCTCTTCCTTTGAATTTTCGCTATTTAAAAGAGGGGTATTTTTTAGGGCCTAATCTCCAAAAAAAAATTTTCGCCTAATTTTTTTTTGTTGCAAAATGACACATCTAGGGGTAATTTTATGTGAAAAATCGATTGCGCGCATTCCCGAAGCGTGAAAACCTTTGTTTGACCCTTAAAAATTGAAAAATACGAATTTTTACCCATATATTTTAACCCATATTTTCACTATTTTTGAGCTAAAAAATCAAAAATAAAATTTTTTTCAATAATTTTGTTTGTTAATCAAATCCGGTGATTAGAGCGCTCGATTAAGCTATCGGGGAAGAAAGATGGGAAAGGAGAAGGGAGTACGTCGATCAAATAACGCCGAAGGCGCGTCGGCCTAGGAACTGGTTATTTTATGCCAAATTTCAGAATTGGTCCACCTGACCGATTTGACCCTTTCCTGCAATTAAAATAAAAAAATTCCTTCAGATTCGAGTTCTCTATGTAGAAAAACTCTGGGTACAAAAAATCAGCCAATTTGGAGAACTTTTTGAAAGTTCGATTTTTTAATCCCTTGGTCCCACAGGGGAAAATTTCGAAAAAATCGAAAAATGGTAGGCACAGTTTCAAAAAATTAATTTCGTAGTAATTACTGCTCAAATAATCTGAATAATTTTAAAATCAGACTCCAAGTAGAATTCTCGAGCGCTGCTCCCCCATTAAAATGTAGTAGCTATTATTAATACTTTTTATTATTATTAATCCCTGCTATAGCTAACTTTTCTTTTGAAAAAATTTGTTGTCTCCGATTTCGATGATTTTGGTGTCAATTATCTTTTCTCATCATCCTCTACCACTTTTATTTTGGTATCAAAGGTATAAATCAAGCGTTCCCGAGATTATCTGGACAGACAGACACTTTTTGCTATAGAAGTTGATTCTTTCGAAATTTTCGATACTCCTAGGGTTTTTCTAGGCACTGAACACTAATCAGCTGTTATTTTTTGTCCTAGGCCTCGGGATTATGTTTTAAAATAACTTATAAAGAACAGATCCTTTTTGGGATTTTACCCTCGTTGGGGTATCTTCCAGTGGTCAAAATCAAAAAATTCCTTCGAATTCGTGTTCTCCATGTCAACCCCCGGATATCAAAATTCAATCGATTTGTGCAAGAATTTGAGTAGTAAGAATATGTATATGATTTCATACACCAATCTTCCTATCACGAGATATCGAGGTGAAAAGTTGCAAAAAAATTCATTATAATTTTGTGCAAAAAGTATTCGACCCATGTGGGATTCGAATCCGGATCGATCGTGTAAAAGTCAACGATGCTACCAATTAAGCCATGGAGGCTTCTTTTTGAAGTCTACACATTTTGATCATGATTAAATGCATTTTAGTTTAATCGAAATTTTAAATATTTTTTTATAACAAATAATATTTTTCAAAGGAAAATTGATCAAAATTTTATATTCTATTTAATTAGCATCGATTAGTGAAAAATTATGAAATCCAATTATTGATTTTTTAATTTTCTTGCCATGAATCCAAATAATATCATATATTTACTTAAAATATATTATTCTTGTTGTACGTTTGCTTCCGCTGGTACTAAAGAAGACATTGGAGCTCCTGAAATATGTATTAATTTGATAGATGCTTTCAACATGCTGAATAAATAAAATATACAATTTTGATCAATTTTCCTTTTAAAATTAATCTTTTATTATAGGTCTCATAAAATTCTGAGTGTGTCAGAGCTTGCGGTTCCCTTGTAAGATTTTCTATGCATGTTTTTTGGGATCAATATTTTCCAAACTTTGGTCCACCGATAACCAACACGGCGTCGATATTTTTTATATAAATTTATTCAGTTTTTTATATAAATTTCTTTATAAAAGTTTTAGAAATTTAGTATTTAATCAGATTTGGCAAAGCTATAACAAGACAGAATAATAATTTTGCATATCTGTATTTTTATACGCCTGCCACATCAATAAATCTTGATCTTTTTATTTATTCTTTTTAACTTCTATAAAAGTATAAACAAAAATAAA
>OZJO01018861.1:0-20922 GCA_900406225.1 Acrobeloides nanus | reverse complement strand
CGCGGTTTTTTTAGATTGGAGATGAGACAATTCTGGACATCTTTTATAAGATTTCAACATGTTTATGAAAAAAATTTATTTTTTAAAGATTTTGAATGTAAATTTCTATTTTTTCGTGTTCCAAATTTTATCATTTTTTAATACTCTGAAAGTGTACATTTTTTCCTATAAAGTTATCAAAAAAGATTTTTAAATTTATCATAAAAGAATTGTACGCAGTTGGGATTCGAACCCTCGACCTGCTAGTTCTTGAGGCAAATGCCCTACAACTTCACCATGAAGACCATTAATTGACCTTTAAAAAAATTATATATGAATTCGAGTACATTATTTGCTAAAATTTAACGAAATAAACTTTAAAAATAATTTGTTACTACTAAACAAAGGGCCGTAAGTGACGTGGAGATTTTTTCGAAAAAAAATTTTTTTAACAAGTGACCCTTTAGGGGTAATTTCATGCGGGGAATCGATTGCGCGCATTCCCGAACCTTGAAAACGCTTCCTTGACCCTGATTCAGGGAAGGAATCGGTGTATTGAAGCGAAAATCGAAAAATTTTCGGATTTTTATGAGAAAACCGCCGATTCTTACGTTTTTCTAGGCGGGGAATCGATTGCGCGCACTCCTGAACTATGAAAATGCTTCCTTGACCCTGATTCAGGAAAGGGATCGATGTTTTGAAGCGAAAATCAATTGGTACTACTAAACAAAAGAACCGTAAATGTCGTGAAAGAACCGTCATTTACGGTTCTTTTGTTTAGTAGTACCAATTGATTTTCGCTTCAAAACATCGATTCCTTTCCTGAATCAGGGTCAAGGAAGCATTTTCACAGTTCAGGAGTGCGCTCAATCGATTCCCCGCCTAGAAAAACGTAAAATCGGCGGTTTTCTCATAAAAATCCGAAAATTTTTCGATTTTCGCTTCAATACATTGATTACTTCCCTGAATCAGGGTCAAGGAAGCGTTTTCAAGGTTCGGGAATGCGCGCAATCGATTCCCCGCATAAAATTACCCTTAAAGGGTCACTTGTTTAAAAAATTAAAAAAAATTTTTTTCGAAAAAATCTCTACGTCACTTACGGCCCTTAATGTTTAGTAGTACCCGATTATCTATATATTAACGCGAAAACTTGCTACAGGTGTCTATATAAAGTTGTAGCGCTGATTTCCAGATTTCCAACGAGTGGTTAACGATCTCTCAATTCAATTCCTATGAAGAGATATGAACGTTACTAAAAAACCTTAAAATTTTACCGAGGCATACACAAAGATGGGGCTTATACCCATATAGGGAACTTTTTTCAAAATTTTTTCATATTTGTAATCAGCACGAAAAACTGTCTTGAACGTCCCCAAAAAATTTTGTCTAACCTCCGAGTGTTAATGTACTCATTCACATTTTAAACCATGCATGTAGCGAGAATCCAAAAATAACACCCCTTAGGGGTGTTATTCAAAAATAATCCAAAAATAACACCCCCTAGGGGGTGTTATTTTTGGATTCTCGCTACATGCGAGAAATCTAAGCCTAAGCCTAGGCCTAATCCTTGGTAGAGATTTTATGTCACCAACTGGCATCTGCCCGCCCATATACCCTTATTTATTCACTGCCTATAAATTTAAATACATCTGCTTTTCTGCTTACCCATAATCTGTTTAGAAAAATATAAAAATTTAGAATTGATGCACAAAATGACAATGCATGTGGTTATGATGAAGTCGAACTAAGCAAAGAAGGCCCATCGCTTCTCAATGCATCATTTTGTAACCGTACAATTACTTTTGAAGGACCAGGTATATCAAAAAGCGACATATTTTTAAAAATCTAATATTTGATCGTTTGTTATATAAAGGTCTCCCTAGGGCCGAAAAAATTCAAAAAGTTCTCAAATCAGCTGATTTTTTGCACGCGGGGATTTTCGACATGGAGAATTCGAGTCTGAAGAAATTCTTTTATTTTGACCACTAGAAGGTACCCATACAAAGATTTAACTCAAAAATGGTCTGTTCTCTTCATTCTTGATTATATCCCCACTTCTAGGACAAAAAATAACAGCAAATTCTTGTTCACTGCCTAGACAAATGTTAGGAAAGTCGCAAATTAGATTTAAAAAATTAACTTCTAAAGTCAAATATGAAAATTTAAAAAAAAACACAAACGGGGACCATTAGGAAAATTTTTTCATTTTTTCGATTTCGAGGGGAGTCTATAGATTCTCCCTTCCCCCTTTTTCTATGTGCCTGCGAAAACGGATTTCTTGAGCCTTTTGGGTGGCAAAAACAAAAGAAGCAATACTGTGTAAACAACCTACTACTAAAAAACCGCGTCGAAAAAACCTTTTCCTATCAAGATATATAATCAAAAAGAACGTCTTCGTATGAAAACACCTAATATTATATAAAAAAGATTTATATTCTAGGCCTACCTCCAAAAAAATCGAATTATGTCCGGTTCTGTTATATGCCAACTCCATTCTTAAGCCAAGAATATCAAGAATATGGAAATTTTTATTTTAATTGTTTTCCGAAACACTATAGACCTGGTCTTTGTACTCATTTAGCAGTAAGCTATAGTTTTGGCGACAGCTCAGTATGGTTAAACGATCATACAAATGGAATTGTCGGCTGTTTAGAGAAGGATTACCGAACCGGAAAGATATGGTAAAAGCCACAGTAGTTAATACAGAGCGTCTCAAAATAAAGGAAATATCTGGAAATTTTTATTTTTGTGCATGATTTTCTTCTTTTTTAAAGTGTCTCTTATCTCTCTTTTTAGTTAAAAATGAAGAAATTAAGACCTGCTATGGTTAGAATGTATCAAAGAGGAATTCCTAAAATAGAAATTTCAAGACTTCTGGATATTCCGTTGACGACAGTGTTCAAACATATTAAGCGATACGAGCAAAAACGGAACCAATGAAGATAGATCAGGAAGAGGTAGAAAAAGAACGTTGAGGACCGCAGCAAATCGTCGAAAAGTCCGAGAAATGATCAATCAAAATCCAACGATCAAAAAAACTCTGCGCGAAAGCTGACCAAAAATTGGGAATTTCGGGGTAGGACTAAAACGGGTCTGGGTGCGGGCGCGGCACATTTTTAAGACTGCGAATGTTTTGCAAAAGAGAAACCCACCCTAATTTTTTATGCTCTTTCCAATGGTGACTTCCGTTTTGTGCAAATCCAGTTGAAAATAGAAAATAGCCGATTCATGCCACACCCGGCACCCGTTTTAGCCCCCATTAGCATTAGCTAAAACGGGTGCCGGGTGCGGCATGAACCGGCTATTTTCTATTTTCAACTCATTTTCTAATAAAAGTTTCGCATAAAAAGGATTTGCACAAAACGGAAGTCACCATTGGAAAGAGCATAAAAAATTAGGGTAGATTTCACTTTTATCCGAAGCGTCTAGCCCTTAGAAATAGCCGACTCATGCCGCACTCAGCACTCGTTTTAGCCCCTATTTTTCAACAATTTTCTAAGAAAAGTTTTACAGAAAAAGGATTTGCATAAAACGGAAGTCACCATTGGAAAGGGCATAAAAAATCAGAGTGGGTTTCTCTTTTGCAAAACATTCGCAGTCTTAAAAATGTGCCGCACCCAAACCCGTTTTAGTCCTACTCGAAATTTAGAAAGGTTCTGCCCATGAAATTTTTAGCCTGAAACCATTCAAGTTCAAGAGGCTCCAGAAGCTGACAGTAGAAACTGTTTTTATTATGATTTCAACAAAAAATACAAAATGATATGTAAACACAAACTTTTACAAGCGTTCCCTTTATTTTGAGACACTTTGTAGATAGGGCCGGGGTAGCATAGATTAATAAGGAGATCATCTTAAAAATAGTAACAGATATATTTAGTAAACAATTTGATGATTTCATGCAACGCTTATTCAAGTATAGAGATCAATACGATCCGAACTTAAAAATACTCTTATCTATCGGCGGTCCAACAAGCGATGATGAATTACGATATTTATCCTCGAGATGGATTCGAAACGGTCCAATGAGCGATGATGAATTACGACATTCATCCTCGAGATGGATTCGAAATCACTATAATTATGTGCATGATATGTTGTTTACGAATGTGCATACCGATTTGATATTACATATAATATCACTACTAAAACAATATGATCAAATAGATGGTATTGATGTAAATGCTTATTCGGTATTGTACAATAAATATAATGTGAAGATTTTGGAATTTTTAAGGGTAATAAGTAATGTACTTTCTTCAATCGCGAGAAAAAATTCTAAACTCGTGAAAGTCTTGTTTCCTGCGGACCTACCTACTTGCCTTCCTGCCAGCCAGCCTGTCCTGCTTGCCTCCCTGACCGTCCACCCTAAAACTTTAAATAACAAATTTTAGGAATTAAGAAAACTGTTAGATGAGCAATTTTTAAGTAGTAATGGAACAAAAGGATATAAAATTTTGACTGGACTTTTTTCAATATTTGAATACGAGTTGCCGGATATTGAACATTTAATAGACTCATCCAAGTAATATAATTTATTTGTTATTGTTTTTGTCAGTATTCAACTAAATTATTGTTTGGCGAGAAGTTGGGGGAAGGGAGTAAGGCACGATGTCAACCCTAATTTTCATTTTGATATAAGAGACACTCGGCAGTATAACTTTTCGTACAATTGTGGTTCGTACGATACTTTTCGTATGAACCTTTCGTATGAACTTTTCGTTGAGATTATCAATAAAATCCGTTTATTAACACAAAAAAATTTAAACCAAAACGGATTTGATTGATAATCAGGCAACGAAAAGTTTGTGCGAAAGTATCGTACGAAAAGTTCGTACGAACCACAATTGTACGAAAAGTTATACTGCCAGACACTCTACTGGAATAAACGATGCTAAGAAAAAATTTGGCTTTCAACTTTCAAAAAAAATAGTGATATTGAGATTTTTTAGTAAAAAAGTTTAGAGTCGTTGACTACATCTTAATAACTAAACATAACGATCAGTTTCGTGACGATGGCAATCAAAACTTTATTAAAAGCCCAATAGAATATGTGGTAAGCAAATTATTTACTACAACGGAAACATGCACACCAATATCATTTCCTTGATTCAATTATTGAAACGATCAACTTTAACAACAAATAAACGAACGAGCTAGTTCGGTTTAGCTGCCGCACTTAACGTGGTCTCAAATCGAAAATTATTATTTCTCTAAATTTCCTCAAAATGACCCCATCAAGGAAGCATTTTCACGCTTCGGGAATGCGCGCAATCGATTTTTCGCATGATTTTACCCCCAGAAATATGATTTTGAGGGAGAAATTTCAAAAATTTTCTATATAGGCTGTTTTGGCAAAAAAATTTTTTTTGGAGATTAGTCCCTGATTCTTACTTTCCCCCTTTAAAAACTTAAAACGATGATTTTTTGCGAAAAAATGCTAAAACAGAAAAAAATTGAATTTTATCATGTTTGATCAATCATTTCAATAAAATACTTTTTTGAATCAGGGAAATGATATTGATGTGGATGTTTTCGTTGTAATATCAATAAAATTTTTAGAAGAAACAAATTCTAAATTACATATTCTCTGGTATACCAAGTAACAAATTTTTACTAGGAATTTCATATTCTGCACGTGGTCATGTAATAGAGCATAAGAATAAAAGCAATATTTTATCGTCAAACTTTTCTGAATATTTTCGAAATTACTGGGAAATGGCTTACAAGGATGTAGGAAAATTTCCAAAATTCGCATAAATACATCCAAATAAATTAAGATATGCCGAGAAGTTATCAAAGGAAATCTAGAGAGAACATTTGACAAGGAAATTATGACACTTTATGCCCTTACTACAAGACCTTCAGAATTTAATGATTTCTTAGATGAAACATATTTGTATACTTATGAAGACACAGAGTCTATAAACGAAAAAGTATGCACAAACAGAAACCGGAAAGGCCGAATCCCATCAGATTGCTAGGTCTCAATGAGTGTAGTGAACGAGAATCGGAACCGAACCCGGTCTAAATCGATCTTTTTCGACCATTGATCCATTTTAAAGTCGATAAAAAGTAAAAAATGTAGAGTCGTAAAAATTTGAAAGTCGAGAAAATCGAATCCAAAACTTTTGAAAGTCGATTAAAGGAATATCAAGCAATGCTATTTAACCGGGCAACTTTTTTTTATTTATTTGAGCAATTTGGGAAACTTTATGGCTTAGGCCTAAGCCTAAGGCCTAAGCCTAAGGCCTAAGCCTAAGGCCTAAGCCTAAGGCCTAAGCCTAAGGCCTAAGCCTAAGCCTAAGGCCTAAGCCTAAGGCCTAAGCCTAAGGCCTAAGCCTAAGGCCTAAGCCTAAGGCCTAAGCCTAAGCCTAAGGCCTAAGCCTAGGGTCTAAGCCTAGGGTCTAAGCCTAGGGTCTAAGCCTAGGGTCTAAGCCTAGGGTCTAAGCCTAGGGTCTAAGCCTAAGGCCTAAGCCTAGGGTCTAAGCCATGAAGTTTCACAAATTGCTCAAATAAATAAAAAAAGTTGCCCGGTTAAATAGCATTGCTTGATATTCCTTTAATTGCCCAATAATAATAATTGGATAGGTCCTAAGCCTAAAACCAAAGATAAGACCTAAGCCTAAGCCTAGAGCCCCCTAAATTTCAATCATTGTGCAAAATTTATAAACAAGGCTATATTTATAGATAAATCTAATAAAATCCGAACGGCTCGGTGGAGCTTTTATATGGAACCTCGCATTTGATGACTTCGAAGGAAAATGCGATCCTACTGGCAAAAATTCAAAAGCACTCCATTTCCCTCTAACTTCGTTTATTTATGAACAATTAGAAGGGAAGAACACTTCAGAGGTAAAATTTAAGATGTTTAATCAATCCCAATAATTTTTTATGTGTTTTTAGTCCATTAATAACGAAACACTATTATGCGACAAACAAGAAAAAGATACACATAGTAAGCTACATATAATGGCAGTGGCAAGGGCAGTAGCGTATCTAGGATCAAATTTCGAGGGGGGAGTGCGAGAGTGGGATCTAATTTTAAGCCCAAAAATTTTTTTTAGCCACGCAAAGAGTTCCATAAAATGATGATTCCCCCACACAAGACCTCCCATCTTCCCTTTGAATCACCCCACATAAAAGACTGCAAAGACAAAAACATAAGACTCTCCTCGCACAGTTTCCAAAATTAGTGCCCCTCTCTCCATGTATGTTTTTAATCAATTTGTACTCGGTAGTTATTGGATATGCAAAATAAGATGCAAATTTTTAAATTTTCATGCTTTCCTGATTCAGGGCCAACTTTTATTGCATTAAAAAAAATTAAAAAACATATTAAAATTGGTACTTTAGATGAGCACTGCGCTAATGGATGGCATTATTTCAATTCAACTAACAGTTGTTATTATGTAAGCTACGTTATTAAAAGTACCGGGAGATCGAGAGCTCCTCTGTAAGAAAAAAAGGAAAAAGTGTGAAGAAAGAAACAAAGAGAAAGCGTGAATACTCCCCTCTTCTTCACCACTCCGATCGTTTCTCCCTTTCTCCGAGAATCTCCCCCTCCGCATAGGTTACCCCTGGACACGTATCAATAAAGATAAAAGCTAAGGTAAATCCTTAGCGTTTGGTGAAAAGCTAAGGATTTATCCTTAGCTTTTATCTTCTTTGTACGGCCCCTGAGGTCAATATTCAAAACTCCTTCGGATTCATGCTCCCCATACCCGAAAACCTTCGAGTTATACTCGAAAACACCGAGTATAAAAATTTTTTACATTTTCAAAATTTTTCAAAAATGTTAAAATCTTTACATGTTGGCATTCATGCGTGGTAGTGGAATTTTTTGAGGGGATGCCAACATAAAAGAGTGGTATCAATCATCTTCTCAAATTGTCCTCACAACTTTAGATTTTGGGTGTATACAGTTTAAATCGAGATATTATTATTGAAGTAACTTTTTTATTTATTCGAGTAACTTTTTCTTTTATCTTAGTAACTTTTATTCTAGAAACTTTATTTGAGTAACTTAAACTTTTATTTTAATTACTTTTTTGGGTAACTTATGGCATAGTGAAAAGGCCTAGAAAAATTTAGAGCATAAGGAAACAAAATTTTGCTAGGCAGTTTCACTATGTCCTAAATTTTTATAGGCATTTTCAATATGCCTTAACCCTCATCCGTCAACGTGGGGTCTGTCAGACCCCAATGAAATTTAAAAGCGAAGAAATTTAAATGATTTTAACTGCTCTCAAAAATCCCTCCCAAATCTAGGTCCCACTAGTGTTGATCTTTCAAAAAATATAACACTTCTGTGCTTTACTATATATATATTTTTTTGAAGACTAGGCAATCTTCTCAAATAACGAGCCTATGCAACCTGGAGTCTGACAGACCCCAATTTTGCCATATAAAAAATATTTTATTTTGAAAATTCAACAAAACAAAAACAAAGGTTTATTCGGAAGAAGTTTCTTCCTCCATGTCTTCATCTTCAACCTCCTGGTTTTTGTCATTTTCTTGAACACTATCCTCAATATTCAGACAATTGTCGCATAAAATATGAAAGTGCTCTTCACAAACATGGTTTGCGCACCTTCCACATACAATATGTGTTTTACGATCTTGTTTTCGTTCACACAGGTAGCATCGTTTTTTCACTTCGCTTCTCTCTGGACGTCAATAACCGAGCCTTCATCGCCAGAAATATAAATTTCGTCTTCGTCGGATGAATACATTTTTGCTAAAAAAATGTTAAAAATGATTCTATAAAAGTAAAAATAGAAAAAACGTATAAAAATTATTATATAGACAAAAACTTATATAAGATAGAAAAGGATGATTATCTTCTTTCAAAAATGTGATGATTTTCAATTTACTAGCGCGAAAATCATTTTAAATACTGTCTGGGTAATTGTAATTGCGAATTATGCGAGGATTTGTATTTGGAGTCTGACGGACCCCAGGTTGCCTAGGCTCGTGAAAAATAACGTTGCCGGATGAGGGTTAAAGCTACCAAAAAAACTAAAATAAAAATGAAGTCACTCAAAAAAGTTACTAGAATAAAAGAGAAAGTTAGCCAAATAAGTAAAAAAGTTACTCCAATAAATAGTATGCGTTTAAATCTAAACCTTTCGAGATCGCAAAAAAGTAGTATGTATTATTTTTTGGACGTTCGAATTTTTTAAGGAGATGCACCCATAAAAGCGACATTAGTTTTAGCGTTACGGGATCAATTCTAACGTTCCCGAGATCGTAGCCCACATATACATTACAATTTCTAGTAGTAGGTAGTGAAGCGTCGAAATCGCAATTTCGAATTTCGACCCCAAAATTTCGATTTCGAGGTTTTGAATTTCGACAAATTCGAAATTATTAATAAAAATTTTTAGATTGTAGAGATAAAAGACTTAAGGGTCCTCACTTATGTTTTTGCCAAAAAATTTTGAAATTTTTTGAGAAAATCATAAGGGTCTCCCATTAAACGGAGGATTGCCAATTTTTTTGATCAAAATTCATCAATTTTTGCCAAAAATTGTCATTTTAAAGCATTTTCAGCTTAAAATTTGCTATTTTCTATGAAATTTCGACCCCATATCGATTTCGACTTTTCCAATTTCGATGCATCACTACTAGTAGGATATTTTATAGGGTGTGCCAAAAAAAGGTGGATTACTGTAATTTTTGGGACCCGAAAATGTATTGATCTAATAATAACCCAAATAAGAATAATATTATGCTGGGAATCGATTACATCATTCCCGGACCTTGAAAATGCTTCCCTGACCCTAATTCAGGAAAAAATTGTGTTTTTAAGCGAAAATGGTCATTTTTACATTTCCAAAAACCCAATTTTATCCTTGAATCAGGGTCATGGACGAATTTTTAGGCTTCGGGAATGCGCGCAGTCGATTTTCTACATAAACTTACTCCTATAAACATAAAATTACCCTATATTGATAGTTACTCGAGCACGAAAAGAGCAAATATACTCGCGCGCAAGTAACTCGTGCAAGTAATTATAGTCAACTCAAGCGTGAAGACAAATTTACTCGCACGCACTCGCGCGCGAGTAACTATGCTCACCCCTTTAGAAAAATAAATTCCCGAGTCCCAAAAATCACAAAAATCCACTTTTGGTACATCCTATAAAATCAATATATTGAACAAATTAGGTAGGACGATATATTAGTGGCTCCAACGCTAGAATTGAATGCGCAAAACGACGTACCAACCTTGTTTCTATTGCCGATAAACAGGAACAACAATTTATTTCAAGTATATTATCTTAAAGGGGGACTGGCTTTTGCGGCAAGTTCGGGTGGAAAAAAATTTTTCAAACTTTTTTCAAAAAACACTTTTCTAGGGGTAATTTTATGCGAAAATTCGATTGCGCGCATTCCCGAAGCGTGAAAATGCTTCCTTGACCCTGATTCAGGGAAATAGATGTGCGTATTGAAGCGAAAATATGAAAATTTTGGATTTTTCTTCTAAAATCATCGTTCTAAGGGTTATTTTATGCGAGAAATCGATTCAGCGTATCCCCGAAGCGTTGTGGTAGAAACATAATTTTTCAAGGACGATGGTCAAGGATGCATTTTGACACTTCGGGGATGCGCTGAATCGATTTCTCGCATAAAATAACCCTTAGAACGATGATTTTAGAAGAAAAATCCAAAATTTTCATATTTCCGCTTCAATACAAACACTCATTTCCCTGAATCAGGGAAGCATTTTAAAGCTTCAGGAATGCGCGCAATCGATTCTCTGTATAGAAAAACCTAAGAATCGACGGTTTTCTCATAAAAATTCGAAAATGTTTGATTTTCGCTTCAATACACCGATTCCTTCCCTGAGTCAGGGTCAAGGAAGCGTTTTCAAGGTTCGGGAATGCGCGCAATCGATTCTCCGCATGAAATTACCCCCAGAAATATGATTTTGAGGGAGAAATTTCAAAAATTTTCGATTTTCGCTTTAATACACACATCTATTTCCCTGAATCAGGGTCAAGGAAGCATTTTCACGCTTCGAGAATGCGCGCAATCGATTTTCGCATAAAATTACCCCTAGAAAAGTGTTTTTTGAAAAAAAGTTTGAAACATTTTTTTGCACTCGAACTTGCCGCAAAAACCAGTCCCCCTTTAAATCAAACGCCAATGGCGTAATTTCAGCCGGGGGAGCATATGTCTTTCAATTTTCGAAAAAATTTCAGCCGGTGGATGGGAAAGCACATGTATTCGAAAATTTTTGTGTTAAAAGCATATTTTAGCAAAAAAGGCGCAAATTTTATGAAAAATGAGTGTTCCAAAAATGCTCCGAAAAATACGATTTTTGTGTAAAAAAAGGAAAATTTGTTAAAAAATAGAAAATTTTGGATAAAAATTTTTTTTAATTTTGGGCGAAAACATAAAGGGGGACCAATGAGGAAAAATTTAAATTTTTCAGTAATGGGAGAGGGAGCGCCTCTCTCCCATGCCCCCAAATCATTACGCCACTGTGCTTCGCTAAAACCGAATCTTAACTAAACCCTTGTCTAATAACATACTATGTAAATACTTTCTTAGCTCTAATCAAAAATACGAGAACATTTGGCACCTGGATCGGTTTGGTGATCGACTACAACAACCCAAAAGAGTTCATTTGGTTAGATTCAACCAAATTGAACTATACCAATTGGAGGCCTAACGAACCAAATGGAAAAATCATTGAACCTTGTGTCAATATAGATGAACGTTCTGAATACATGTGGAACGATTTGGTTTGTACTGATATTCTAGGTTCTTATATTTGCGAAAGGAATTTGCCATTAAAAACGGCGAGAAATGGACAAAATGATATTGGCACCTGTCCTATTGGATATCATTTTTCAAACGAAACGTTGAAATGCCATACTGTAAGCTTATAGACAATTTCAAAATCAAAGAAAAAGTCCGAAATTTTGATTTTCAAAAAATTTTTGACCTTACCGAGATAGAAACCTCAAACGTCTAGTTGCAAAATGAGATGTTTACCACCATACCATTTCTCCTGAACTTTTTTTCATAGCGTTGAATTTATAACTTCATGTTTAGGATTGCGAAAAATTTGAAGATAATAGCGTATGTGTATCAAAATGCAGAGAATTTACGCGAATTTTCAATAATTATTGTCTAATGGAATGTCCTAGTATGTAGAAAAAATGGCAATAGGAAC
Source organism: Acrobeloides nanus (assembly GCA_900406225.1). Taxonomy (NCBI): domain Eukaryota; kingdom Metazoa; phylum Nematoda; class Chromadorea; order Rhabditida; family Cephalobidae; genus Acrobeloides; species Acrobeloides nanus. The sequence goes on along the minus strand of OZJO01018861.1, from coordinate 8,757 downwards.
AAATGCACCGCACAAAAAAATTCCGCACGGATCTACCGCATAGGATTTTCTTCACATTTACACACCCGCACAGAATGACCTCATGGATTTTCCGCACCTTTTTTGCATTAATAAAAGTTGCCTGAATTTCAATAAAATCGTGTCTATTGAAACAATTGGCAAAAAATCTTTTAAGACACGTTATCTCTAACAATCGAGTTCTATGGGGACCTAGAAAAAAAGTGTCTCAAAATTTTTTGAAACTCCAAAAATCTTAAAGGGGGAGAAACATTTATAAATTGATCAAAATTTGACATGCATATAGGTAAAATTTCACGGGGAATCCAATGGCGATGTTATTTTTCCAAAATTCTCTATCCTAGAGGTCGAAAAATTGAATTTTAAGTGTTTTTTCTATGTTTTTTTCACTAAATTTCATTTTTTTCGCTTATTTTCAATTAAAATTGGATAAATATTCTTTTTGCTCTCAAAAAGTATCTTTTTTGCGCTCAAAATATTTTTTTTGCGCTCAAAATAATTTTTTTTGCGCTTATGCGCTTTTTTGCGCTCAAAATATTTTTTTTGTGCTCAAAATATTTTTTGTAATTTTTAAGCGCAAAAAAATATTTTGAGCGCAAAAAAGATACTTTTTGAGAGCAAAAAGAATATTTATCCATTAAAATTTGATTTCGTCAATCAGAATTGTAAAATCGTTTCTGCTGAACAGATTTATGCCAAATTAACGTGTTTCATGCCAGACTCATAAAGTTACTGCCAGACAAATATAAGGTCAAAAAGTCGCCCAAAACACCCTTTATGATGTCGAAATTTGCCACAATTTATATATATTCGGAAAATTCGTGAAAATGGAGCATTTTTTGTTTTTACAGTAAATTCTGAATCGTTATCGTTGTCGAGATAAGCGCGTTTGAAGTTGGCGATTTTTTGAAATTTGAATTCCCGCCAAAAACTGATTGCAGGGTTTTGGCGGGAATTCAAATTTCAAAAAATCGCCAACTTCAAACGCGCTTATTTTCAACTCTTTGCCAAAATTTCCCCTTTTTTGTAATGCGCAGACACCTTTATATCAAACCTTTAAGAAAAACCTGCACACCTACTCATAAGATAAAAATATTTGATTTAGAAAACTATATTGCTGTAAGAAATAAAACAAATATTAACCTTGAATGTATTAATGAAAAGCAATGTTGGAAAAATTTTACCGGTAAAATCGAAGGAAATGTATGCGTAACTACCTGTAGTTGGATTTGCTGGCATTGGTATTTTTAAACAATTTTTGAATAAGACCCACCGTTTTCTGTTACTGAATTGAATTTAAAGAGTATACTAAAAATCCTCCTTTTTAGGCTAACTCAATCATTCAAGTATTTATTTCGAGGTGAAGCAGAAGGAACAGAGTTGTTGATCATTTTCATATTTTTTTCCATAATATTAATAGCCTTACTATTACTTATTGCTTTAATCTTTGTTCTGGTAGGTTCTTCTTTATTATACGAGTAATAAATTTAGATATACCGCAAAAAATATCAACAACGTAGAGATTTAATGGATTATGAAAAAGAGTCATCTTTATTGGTCAGTTATATTGGAATAATTCCCTTAGAAAATCTAACGTATGCCAAAGGCACAAGTGCTTATCTTGGAGATGGTCATTTTAGTATCGTTCAAGCGGTAAAACTCTAATCTCAATCTCAAAAATAAAAAGGTCTTTAGGGTATTTGCAAGATAGACAATCATTCGATTCCTGTCGCGATCAAAGATATTAATCCGGATGTAGTTAAATGTGAAGAAGTAACTTTTTAAAATCCAACGTGACAGTTCAGACACTTCCTTTGTAAGACTATGTCTAAGCCTAAGCATTAGTCTAATCTAAGCCTAAGTCCAAGCCAAAGTCTAACAAAGGAAGGTCACAATTGATGGTGCGACTTTTAAAAAAGGTGTTCATATTCTTGTAGAGGGCTCTAGGAACTTCCACAACGAAAAAAGCGGAACTTCCACAACAGTCGATTTTTTCGTGAAAATCGTTGTGGAAGTTCCTAGAGCCCTTGTAGAGCACCACTGTTTGCCTTTATTTTTCATGGAGTTAGCTGATTATGGTTATATCCCATTGAGATAATCAAAAAAAGGCAAATGAGAGGTGCTTTACATGAACACCTTTTTTAAAAGTGGCACCATCAATTGGTGACCTTCCCTTGTAAGACTAATCTTAAGTCTAAGCCTACTCTTCGCACAGAAACGTTTTTAAATTTTAGACTTTTCTAAATGAAGCAAATGTAATGGCATCTCTAAAGCATGAAAATTTAACGAAGCTAGTCGGAGTTTGTGTTGCAAACGGGATTAAGATAATCACCCTTTTGCGCCCATTTGGCTCTCTGAATAATTTTTTGAAAAATAACCAATACGGAATTTTTGTGGGACCATATGAACAAATGCTGTATTGCCGCCAGATTTCTAAGGTTTAATAATATTAGACTAAATTACGATTGATTTTATCTTTAGGCAATGGATTATTTAACAAGTCATAAAATTATCCATAGAGATCTAGCTTCTAGGAACGTACTCGTCTATAAACTGCACCACATAGAAGTCTCTGATTTTGGTCTAGCTAGGATGGTTGACTTAGTAGATGAAAACGGACAAGTTCAAGTCATACCCACTTTCTGGGCTGCTATGGAAGTTCTTGAAAAGGCCCATACAGAAACTATTTACAACGAAAAAACTGATGTCTGGTCGTTCGGGGTGACCTGCTGGGAGATCTTGACTCGTACGAAAGTTTTGCCCTATGAAGATGTTTGGCATGGCCAAAAGACCGTTTATATGTTTGGAACGAGAGACAAGATGATAAAGCAAATTGAAGAGGTTTCAAATGTTTTATATAAAGCGTTGAAAAATGGAAAAAGACTTTGTCAACCAAAAAATTGTGTAGAAACCTTATGGACTACGATTTTGTCATGTAATAAATAAGTTTTAAAAATACCCAAGGAAAAAAACTCGAATCTTCAAAGTTTTTCCAAATCTTGTGAATTTTTGTGTTCAGGGGTTTAGACGTATTGAACACTTGAACACTATTTGAAGGAATTTATTTTGACCTTTATAAGTTATTCATAAGTTGGGTACAGTCAACTCTCTATATAGTGACACCCCTAGGTGTGACTATATCGAGGCCATAACTCGGCAAAAAAAAGAAATTCAATAATTTTTTATACAAAATATTCTTCATATAATTAGCTATCTAAAAAGTGGTCGCTCGAAGAAATTCGATTTAACCCCGATTTTGGCGAATTCACTATATAATTGAAGGGGGTGTCACTATATGGAGAGTTGACTGTAACACCTAAAGGATGGATCTGAAAAAATATTATTCCCTGCACCAGGGTCATGCAATCATTTGTACATCGGTAATGCGCTCAATCTATTCTAGAAAAACCAATAGACAGCCGGTTTTCATGCGAAAATTCGGATCTAGTTCATTTTAGCTTCAATACACCCACCCTTTCTCTGAATCAGGGATCAGAAAAGTGTTTAGCGGTTCGGCAATGCGCGCAATCGATTCCTCACATAGACTCCCCTCTCGCCACAGAGAAGTCATTCCCACAAAGATCTGATACAAAACTGAAAACTCGTTAAATTGCAGGCTGGAGTGAAAACCCAAAAAGTCGGCCAAGTTTCTCGGAGTTGATGGTAAAATTCGAAAATTATCTCCATGAACCAAAGGCTTATATAAAAGTATTACTTTTTTATATTTTTAATTTCAAATTTACTAATTATCTTTAAGGATAATCGGAAAATATCAACAGATCAACTGGTTTTTGACTTTAACCATTGGAATCAAGATCGTCTTCGTGAAATTTTGGAAAACACGGACGAATATTTATTGGAAAATAAAAATGAAAGGTCCAAATTACTTGACAGAAGTGACATAACCATATAAATTTTATAACTTTTTTAAAATAATAATTTTGTTTGTTTTATAATGTTTTTGTTATATTTTTAAATAAATTTAAAAACATTGATACTACTAAAGATCAACGACCGCATTGAACATGAATTTGTTCGAAAAAAATTTTTTCTCGATTTTTTTCTGAAAATGACCCCTATGGGGGTAACTTTACACGAGGAATCCGATTTTCGCATTCCCGAAGCTCAAAAACACTTTCTTGAACCATAAAAATACATCCTTGCGTGGTCGTACAGGTTGTTTTTTGATTGCTTCCACATTTCAAAAATTCGCCAAAAATCGAGTTTAAATCAGCTTCCATCGCCCGATAGCTCGTTCGAACGCCCTAATCACCGGACAACCTGTACGACCACGCAAGGATGTATTTTTATGATTCAAGGGAGTGTTTTTGAGTTTCGGAAATGCAAAAATCGGATTCCTCGTGTAAAATTATCCCATAGAAGTCATTTTCAGAAAAAAAATCGAGAAAAAATTCATGTTCAATGCGGTCGTTGATCTTTAATAGTACAAAAAAATTTAATGTAAGTAAAAAATAAAACAATAGATTGTTTTCGAAATAAAGATAAACATTGTAAGGAGGTGATCCTTATGTTTTTTGGCCTGCTTTTGACGCAAAATTACTCAATTATAAGTCGTTCAGAAAATATTGCATCTTATCTTTTTGTCAATCGAGGAGCCCAAGAATACAAATTAATGAGTTAACATTGAGTATTTTCGATTAGATATGATTAATTTTGACGAATGATTTGTAAACAAATTTTTGTAAAGCTTCATAAACTCATATATAAAGACTCGTATATAAATGAATCAACCGAAATTAGCAAAAATAGTTCTAGCGTATAGTGTGTTTTAAACTATTGCATTTTTTTAAAAGAATTCCTACTATTTTCATAGTTAAAATGAAGCTTCAAGGAATATTACTAAAAATTTTCTTATTTGCTTTACAAGCAATGCCCATGATGGGGGGAATGGATGAGAGAGTTATTGGGAATAATTTCAGAGGTTCAGGTTGTCTCATTGATGTGTTTCGAGATAGTAAGAAAATTACATGTATAAAAAATTACATCAAAAAATTTTTTTAGAAAGAAGTCCTATTCGTAATGTCGAAAATAAATGCTCGGGGCTAGCATGTGGAAATCTAAATGTTGATCTTTCTCGAAATAGTAATTTATTTGTTCCCGATGTCAAATTAGCATTTGAAAAAATTTAGAGCGAAGTCCAATGGATGAAGTACAAAGATCTTGCTTGGCTTTTGCTTGTGCAAATGTAAATAATGGTGCTTCCATAGTAAAGAGAGGGATAGGTAACAGTAATGTTGCAAACGATTACAGAGGTGCAGGTTGTATCAAAGATTATATCTCTCAAAATGCGTCTCTAAATACTGAGCTGGTAATTGATAATAATGTTGGGAACAATTACAGAGGTGCAGGTTGTACCAAAGATTATATCTCTCAAAATGCGTTTCGAAATAGTGAGCGTAGTTTATACATTTTTAAGGAAAACAAAACATTTTTTAGAAAGAAGCCCTGTGCGAGATGTTGAGAATTCTTGTAAAGGTACTGCATGTACAAACGTGAACGTCGATCTCTTCATAAACAGTTAGTTTTCATTGAGAAACGAAAAATAATCCAAAATTCTTAGGAAGAAGTCCTATGTACAGAGCTAAAAATTCTTGCACGGGTTTTAGTTGCTTAAATACATCATTGGCATTGAGTGCGATAATATTGAAAGTGATAGAAATGAACAGCTCTCAAATGGAGGAAACCTTTAGAAGACAAATCTTGATGAAGAAGATGTAAATGAAACAATCAAATATAAAAGCGAATTTATTTTTAAAAAAATTGATGATATATAAATTCATAAAAAAATATTAAAAACATATTCAATTTAAAGGACCAGTCCAGTAATTTACAATCATATGAAAAAATGATATATTCGGAAAAATCATGAAAAATGGAGCATTTTTTGTTTTTACGGCATGTTCTGAATCGTTATAATTTTTGAGATAATTGCGTTTGAAATTTTGAATTTGTTACAAGCTCTTCGTTGTAATACACAAACTTTTTTGAATTGTGTATTGCAACGAAGAGCTTGTAACAAATTCAAAATTTCAAACGCAATTATCTCGAAAACTACAACGATTCAGAATTTTGCAGTCCCCGGACTGCAAAATGATAAAGCCATAGCATACCCACTGGACTAATCATGCAAGTAATATTATAACTTATTTTTTTAACCAAGTAGAAAAAGCATATTTATTTTAAACTTTTTTGCTGTTTTTATCAAAAACGGTAAGGATTGGGGAAAAAATTCTTATAGTACGTTTATAGGGGCACCATAACAAACATTTTTTGATACTTTTTGTCAAAATCTAGGAAATCAAGTTCGTGATGTTTACTTGTGAGGAGAGCGAACAGCTAGCTCCTTCTTTTAAAAAAATAGAGGCAAAAAAGTTATTTTCAAAGGCTAAAAAATACCCCATTTTTTTGGCGATTTGCTCTATAACTTTTTTTCTGATCAAGAAATAATTTTTGGTGTTTTCTACACAATTGTAACGCAGAATCTGAGCTATCCAAAATGTGGCTACTTTTTCTGATAGGACTTATAGAACCCGAGATATGGCCTTTTTAATGACACCTTGTTGACATCCATGTGCGTCCTAGAAAAAATTGCTGTACAGCCAAACCCAATACATAGACCTAGTGATTTTTTTCACAAAAAAGTCATGAAATGGTTTATAATTTATGATTTTAATACAAGAAATCAATTCTGAGAACTTTTTGAAAATTGTGCACTCCAATGGTCGATTATTACAGAAATCGTGTTTTAAATAATAAAGTATCGCCGCCATTTCAGCGTGACTGAAAAAATTACTGTTCGAAAAAAATTTTGCGAAAAAAACATGAAAATAATATGAATACATACGGATCCCTTTTTTACAGAGAAGAAAATGAATTAACGGAATTCATTCTATTAATTTCCATTAATTCCCGTTACCGGGAATTAACGGTTATGTTTTTCCATTAATTTCCGTTACCGGAAAATAACGGAAAAAATCCGTTACTTTCCGCTGATTTCCGGTAACGGTAATGGAAATTAACGGAAATAAAAATACTGTTTATCATTTTCGTGATCCCCAACTCATGAATATCACGATGGCCTAAGTGAAAAATTTTTTTCATGTACATTTTGATTCCGGTACCGGTCATTCCGTTACCAGTAATTAACGGGATTTCCGTTACCGGGAACGAACACTGATCCCCATATATACATATAATGTAGAGTCCGAAAGTCTTGCAATAAAAGTTTTTAAAGGACCAGTCCAGGGGCGTAGCCACGTTTGGATTGGGGGGGGGGGATCACTTTGAAAAATTTTCAAAAATTTCCTCTCGTATGTTTTTTCGAAAATTTAGAGCAAAAGCATAAGGGGGGTCCTTATGATTTTTTTCGATTTTTTCAAAACAAATTTCTGAACTACTTCGTCTCTTATACCACATTGAAGTGGTCTAAAATCGAAAAATTTTATTTTTCAAAATTTTCTAAAAAAATGGCCCTATTAGAGGTAATTTTATACCGAAAACACGTTGGCAATGTTATTTTTGCGTAAAAACACTTCATTTTTTAAAAAATCGAAAAAATAACAGGCTCAAAAATAACAGTTTTTTCGCAGACCAGGACAAAAACCCCCCTAAAGTGAATTTTTTTCAAAAAATTTTTGCAGCATCGTGTTCAGCGTGAAAAACTGGTCAGAAAGAGATACAAGTGATCAAGATGTGGGGGAGTGTTAAAAACTGGGAAAAAAACTGTAAACCAGACAACAAAAAACCCGAAAATATCCGAGTATGTGCAAAGAATGGACTTTTTCTCTATGTAGATGAGAGTTTCTTATATGTGTCTTTATATAAGTTGTAGCAGAGATCAAGGGCTTCACGATGAGTGGTCAACGAGCTCACATTTCGATTCCTACAAAGAATTAATCTCATTTTACAGATTAATATCTTGTTTTCAAAGATTAATATGTTTGTTACAAAGATGAGGTCCAAAACCCCCCGTATGACGTTTTTTTTTCAAAATTTTTTGCGGGATCGTTTTCAGCATGAAAAACTGGACAAAAAAGTCTTGAACGCACAGACGGCCATGTAAGTGTTAAAAAGAATTCCTACTATTTTCATAGTTAAAATGAAACTTCAAGGAATATTACTAAAAATTTTCTTATTTGCTTTGGTCCAAGTACAAGAAACGCCCATGGTGTGGGGGAGGTATTGGGAGTAGTTACAGAGGTACTGGTTGTCTCAATGATGTGTCTCGAGATAGTAAGCGTAGTGTATAAAAAATTACATCAAAAAATTTTTTTAGAAAGAAGTCCTATTCATGATGTGAAAACCAATGCTCGGGGCTAGCATGTGGAAATGTAAATGTTGACCTTTCTCGAAATAGTAATTTATTTGTTCCTGGTGTCAAATTAGCATTTGAAAAAATTTAGAGCGAAGCCTAATGGATGACAGAGGTATAGGTTGTACCAAAGATGATAGAAAAAGTGAGCGTAGTTTATGCATTTTTAAGGAAAACTAAACATTTTTAGAAAGGACCCCTGTGCGAGATGTTGAGAGTTCTTGTAAAGGTACTGCATGTACAAACGTGAACGTCGATCTCTCCAGAAACAGTTAGTTTTTCATTGAGAAACGAAAAATAATCTAAAATTCTTAGAAAGAAGTCCTATGCACAGAGCTAAAAATTCTTGCACGGGTTTTAGTTGCTCAAATACATGCATTGGCATTGAATGCGAAAATATTAAAAGT
>OZJO01018857.1:0-19579 GCA_900406225.1 Acrobeloides nanus | reverse complement strand
ACATAGCGGATTCCGTCTTGTGCTTGCATGTTTTCGCGAAATCTTAAACACGTCGACTCTTCCCACATTCGAATTCCGCGGCGTATGAGATTTTGAAAATTGACTAAAAGCATACATGTACAGGGTGTTTAATAGGACCAGTCCAGTGGGAAAAAAGTTGCCCATGTTTTGTTGATATTCGGAGAGTCTATGAAAAATGAAGCATTTTTTTACGGCATGTTCTGAATCGTTGTAGTTTTCGAGATAATTGCGTTTGAAATTTTCAATTTGTTACAAGCTCTTCGTTGTAATACGTAAACTTTTTTGAATTTTTTGCGGAAAAATCGATTTTTGCATCAATTTTTTAAATTTTCATAAAATGAAATTGTAGCAATTTGTTATAGCTAAGTAAGACAAACAAAATGACACCAAAATTATTCAATTTGAACATTGTTTTGGGTTATTGAAACGAAAATTCTGATTCAGGGTTTTCGTTTCAATAACCCAAAACAACTTTCAAATTGGATAATTTTGGTGTCATTTTGTTCGTCTCATTTAGCTATAAAAACTGCTACAATGTCCATTTTATGAATATTGAAAAAATCGATTAAAATTCAAAAAAGTTTGTGTATTACAACGAAAACATGTAAATTTCAAACGCAATTATCTCGAAAACTACAAAGATTCAGAACATTTCGTAAAAACAAAAGATACTCCATTTTTCATGAACTTTCCGAATATCAACAAAATTGGACAACGTTTTCCCCACTGGGATGATCAAAAAAGTTCGGTACTACTAAGGATTAGCGAGCCCACTTAGACGTGAATTTTTTTCCAAAAAATGTTTTTCTTTGGAAATTCTTTTTTTGAATTTTTTGGAATCACCCTGTATGACTGAAATTTCATTATGTAAAAAAACTTTCACTTTCAACTAGTTCAAAATCGGCTAAACCGGTAATTTGGAGTGAAAGCTAGAAAATAATTAATAATTACATCATGATTTTCGCGCTAATATGCCCTAGAGCTAACAGTTGTCGATCGCGTGAAAAATTGGTTAGAACTTTGACATAACAGGATGATGGCCTCAATAATTGCAATTTCCAGGGTGAAATTATACTCAAAAAAATCTTCTTCTGCGCTTCCAATTGAATAAGAGAAAATGTATTGAAGCGAAACAATAGACATCATAAATTTTAGTGATGCGTCGGAGTTCCAGATTCTGATTCCGAAGCTCCGGATTTCGGTTCCAAAATTCTAATTCCGACCAAAATCGGAATCGCAATTCTTCTCCAATATCAACAACAAAAAATGAAGGGATTCTCTAATGTTTTTGACAAAAAATTTTATAAGAGAAAGTTCATGTTGGGGCGTTCAACTTTTACATTGGAAGTAGATTCTAGTTCGTTAACCCTTCGGAGATATTTGCAAAACAAAATTGCATGAAAAATTTAAACAAGTTTATGTATTGGCGCGAAATGCCTGATCATCAATATGATTTGTGTATTGAAACGATTGATCAAGTTCAATAGATTTCTATTTATTTTTTGTTGCCAATCGATTGTATGCATGAAGAGCTATCCAAGTAATCGATGTCCATATTTCGTATGTTGGGAAGCGGAGATAAAAAATAGGACCAAAAAAATTGTAAAAATCAGTTTTTTGGCCCTATCTCCGCTTGCCCAATATACGAAATATGGACATCGACCACTCGTTGGATAGCGCTTCATGTGACAATCGATTGGCAGCAAAAAATAAATAGAATTTTATTGATCACTCGTTTCAATACACAGATCATATTGATGATCAGGCACTTCGTGCTAATACATAACCTCGTTAAAAATTTTATGCAATTAACGAATTAGAATTTACTTCCAACGCAAAAGTTGATCGCCACAACGTGAACTTTCTTTAAAAATTTTTTGTTCAAAACTGGACTGGTGCTTTAAACTGTATTTGGCGTGGTCTTCCTATGAAACTATCGAGTTTCGAAAATGATAGTGTTTTTTGAATCTTACGATGTCAAGTTTCGTTTCAAAACAGTTTTCACTGATTTAATAGGAAGCATAGAAGAAGATTTTTGAGTATAGAAGGGGGGGGGGGGGTTCTAGAGCATCTTGAAATCTCGACCTGGGCAATTCGACAATTGTCCCATTCACACGGGAATACTCCTTCAAATTTCTGGTATATTCTGTTATTTTAAGCTATTCTGAGCAATATAAAAAAAATTTTTGAAAAAAGCTTTCTAACCATGGAAATCAAATCGACTCAGGTGGGATTCGAACCCGTGACCCTTAGACTCGAATCTTGGAGCACTACCACTGAGCCAAATTCACGATCAAAATCGTGATTTTTTATTTTGCTTATAATTTAACATGAATTTTTTAACAGCTTTTTTCAAAAAATTTTGTTGAATGTTGCTCAGAATAGCTGAAAATAACAGAATAGACCGGAAATTTGAAGAAGTATGCACGTATTAATTTTTTTGCGCTAAAAAGACTAAGATGGAAAACTTACAATCGCCACCCCAGATCTGAAACGGAATATCCCTGCTCGACCACTCATACATAGTGCCGGCAATCACTTGCCGCTTGTGCCTATGCGATGTCTTCGAAACAGCTTCGATGAAAGTGAACTCTGGGTGCTTGTCCGAGCTCATGAACTCCAGCCCGGCCAATTTCGGCAATGTCACATTGTCGTAGATAACAATCGCCAAATTCAGATTCAAAATAGTCAAAATTAACACTAATATCCTTTGCAATGAGCCAAAAAGGGAATAGAAAATTTTATTAGTCATCTAATTACACAGGGAAGTATGAATTGGAGAACCCGTAGTGGAGATGAGAGTAACAGCGTAGCGAAATGATGTTAGCAAAAGTAAAAAGACGAATATGTGATAGGAATCGTCTTGGCAGCCGACACAATGGACGTTGGCCAATCACCAGGTAGGCAACAACAACAATCGGATCACAGACCGTCGGAATCCGCTTGGAGAGGCGGATCCGCTCGGCTCTATCACACACGATTCTTCGTCTCCTGTGCTGTAGACGAAGATGAAAGCCGTTGTGTGTGACACGTACAAGAAATGGAGGCGACTGGAGTCTGGCAACTTGTCCCACGAGGCCGGCGTGTGGGGTGCTTCTTCCACGAAGTCGCCTCCCTCACTCGTCGTGTCCCTCTGTTGTCTGTGCATGAGAAAAGCTCCTCCCGTAGGAGCACAACTATACGCATGATGATGGTTGTATTCTCCGATTCTGGCGTGTTTTCAATTGTCCTCAAAGCTCGACGAATGAAAGTGAAATGCACTCTTCTTCAAGCGTTTTTCTATTATTTACGCATTTCTTTCTTTTGTGCGAGAGTTGCCATTTGAATTCAACCAAAATTTCTAAGATGTGGGCAATTTTTAGCATATTCTTTTATGCTCTTCAAGGACATCAAACGCATTTTATCTTTTATTATATTGAAATTTTCTTCCCGATGTATTATTGAACATCTTAAAGGGCCAATCGAATGAGGAAAAAGTTGCCAATTTTTGTTGACATTCGTAAAGTTCATGAAAAATGGAGCATTTTTTGTTTTTACGACATCTTCGGAATCGTTGTAGTTTTCGAGATAATTGGGTTTGAAATTACATGTTTTCGTTGCAATACATAAACTTTTTTGAATTTTTTACGGAAAAATCGATTTTTGCATCGATTTTTAAAATTTTTATAAAATGAACATTGTAGCTTTTTTATAGCTAATTGAGACGAAAAAAATGACACCAAAATTATCCAATTTGAACATTGTTTTGGGTTATTGAAACGAAAATTCTGAATCAGAATTTTCGTTTCAATAACCCAAAACAATGTTCAAATTGGATAATTTTTGTGTCATTTTGTTCGTCTCATTTAGCTATAAAAAATTGCTACAATGTTCATTTTATAAAAATTTTAAAAATCGATTTTTCTCCAAAAATTCGATTTTTCACAAAAAATTCGATTTTTCGCAAAAATTTAATTTTCGCATAAAATTCGATTTTCCTTCAAAAATTCAATTTTTTGCAAAAAAATTTGTGTATTACAACGAAGAGCTTGTAACAAATTCAAACGCAATTATCTCGAAAACTACGACGATTCAGAATATGCCGTAAAACAAAAAATGCTCCATTTCTCAAGAACCCGAGACGGCCATAGTAGCGAAATTTCGATTCAATTTTTAAAACCATGGTATACCCTAAGTTTTTGGGGTCGCTGAACACGAAACTGAAGTCCATTTTTGAATCCGATTTTTGATTAAAAAAAATTTTTCAGCCCATTAAATTCGACCTTGAAGAATTTTTTTGCAAAAAAATTTTCGCCTAGATTTTGTTGTATGGCTGGGAATCTGTAGTGATTAGTAATAGCCAGATTAGTAATAGCCAGACCATTGTTCAATACCTCTTCGGCTAAGAAGGAACAACAAACAGCCTTTTTTCGGTAGAGAAGCACAAAAGCACTCATTGCAAGACACTTGCGGTGGTGTCGCTGCGCCTTAGGCGACGTTGCGTCTACGACTTTTTGGACATGACGGAAGGAGCTTTTCTTTATCGCATAACCTGTTTTTTTTCTATTGTTGTTATTAATCAAGTGAGCGCTGTATTGGACTCTTCACTCTTCTTCTTTTTCCATCTTCTCGCATTATGCAATTGCCGACAGAAAACAAATCGGATACAAGATTTCGCGCTTGTCAAAGTCCAAATACGATCAGCTGTTATCAATATCGCGATTATACTTGACAACAATAGGACAACTTTCCCGATCTGTGATCGTATTTGGAACGGGATCGAGTCATCGACGAAGAAAAACTTTATGTGTAACAAGGAAATAATCCTGGAAACAATATCATCATACTCCTATATAACGTTTTCCATGGCTAGCTTTACGAAAAATGTCAGCTACTTGGCGAAGTGGAAAAAGGAAGTCAGGCGCCCATCCGATCTGGCAAGTTAAGCAACGTTAGATCCAAAAATTTTGATCTAAAAAACTTTTCTTACAAGCAATGGAGCAAAAAATTTTTCAAGGAAAGTTTTTTCGTATATCGAAATTTTCGCCCTAACGGGATCGAACCTGCGTGCCCAACGTTGCTTAACTTGCCAGATCGGACGCACGGCTTCCTTATCCACTTCGCCAAGTAACCGAAAATTTTCGTAAAGCTAGCCATGAAAAACGTTATAACATGTCATATTATAAATTGATTTAAATATCCTCCACCAATTTGAGATGAGTCGCCATAAGACCTTTAAAATATTTGACCGTCTTCACTCGGAGCTCCAAGGTAGCCTCCTCATCGGCTATGAACATCGCAGATGGATGAAGCTGGAAGGCACTAACAGTCCACATATGAGAGACTCCTTCTTCGATAGCTTTATGGAGGGCATAGGCTTTGTGAGCGCCCGAAATCATTATCATCACCTGAATTTTAAGGGATACAGATCGAGGCCTGAACTCAGTCGGAAAAATTTTTTTAAATGAATTTCTAGGAGTAATTTTATGCAGAGACTCGCAACCATTTTCAGGGCGTGAAAACGCTTTCTTGACCCTGATTCAGGCAATTTTAGGGTATTTCCGCATAAAATTACCCCTAGAAAATCATTTAAAAAATTTTCCGATCGAGATCAGGCCTTGATCTGCACTCTCTTTAAAAAATAATTTTTCAAAATTTGGCATACTTCACGTGCATCCATAATAGTTTGTACACCAACTGTTAAAGCTTGTGTTGGGACTTTTGAAATATCATTGCCGAAGAAACGAGCATTCGCATGAATGGTTTCCATAGCCAGTGTTTTGATACGTGTACGAGAACTCAGACTGCTACCTGGTTCATTAAAAGCAACATGGCCATCGGGACCAATTCCTAATTTAAAATTTTTAAGCGATAAAAAACGCTGTGTAAATGAAGAAAAGTTCGGTTTTTTCAAACGAAATTTTTTTCAAAAATGACCCCTATTAGGGCTAATTTTACGCGCATTTCTAACGCTTCTATGACCCAGGATCAGGGAATCGGAGTGTGTGTATTGAAGCGAAAATCAAAAATTTTTTGCCTGAAGATGGCTTTCTGGGGGTAAATTTATGCGGGGAATCGATTGCGCGCATTCTCAAAGCTTGAAAACGCTTTCCTGATTCAGTGAATCGGGGTGTGTGTATTGAAGCGATGACCAATTTTTGCTATAATATATCAATTTTTCTTTGATTAATCAGGAATGCGTTTTCAAGCTTCGGGAATGCGCGTAATCGATTCCCCACATAAATTTACCCTCAGACAGTCATTTTCAGGCAGAAAATCTAAAAAATTTCGATTTTCGCTTCAATATACACACTGATTCCCTGATTCAGGGTCAGGAAGGCGTTGGAAATGCGCGCAATCGATTCTCCGCATAAAATTAACCGTAATAGGGTCATTTTTGAAAAAAAATTTCGAGTAAAAAACATGAAAAAATTTCCCGCATAAAATTAGCTGGGTCAATTCCAGATGATGAAAAAAATTTTTTTCGAAAAATTTCACGCATACCTAATCGATACTAGTTCTAGAGTATCGATCGATACTAATACCTAATCGATACTAGTACTCATAGGCGTAGCCAGGATTGTGCAACAGAGGGGGCTAATTGGCGACAGGGGGGGGGCTGAACATGTAAATTTCATTAAAAAATGCGTTTTTTCCTTAAAAATCGCGCTTTTTCATTAAATTTTTGGACGACAGGGGGGGGCTAAAGCCCCCTAGCCCCCCCCTTGGCTACGCCTATGCTAGTACTAGTTCCTATGCTTTTAAAACTAACCTCCAACAAAGAGTTCAATTCCACCAGCGTCCTTAATCTTGTCTTCAAACGCTTGGCATTCGGCCATCAGGTCTGATGCGTTTCCGTCGAGGATATGAACATTATTTGGATCAATATCAATATGACGGAAAAAGTTATGAAACATGAATGAATGATAGCTTTCGGGATGATCTCTTGGTAAAGCTTAAATAATATAAAAAGTTCGGAGCTACTTCGACTGGGGAGACCCAGTTAACATGATCTCAAAAATTATGTTAAAAATTCAAAAATTTTGTTCGAAAATGCGCTTTAAACGTGCCAGACAAGTATCCTCTTCTAATTGGTATTTATCTCCAGCCATACGCCTACACTCTCTTCAACGACATAACCATTTGAGTCGACCAGATTCAACCCTTTACAGCATAGCATGATCACCATAAGGACATTTTTGAGCTCTATGAAGCAACCCAATATCATTTAACCAAGCTAAACATAGCGCTCGCAGTGCATTGTCGAACAAAATTTTTGAATTTTTAATATAAGTTTTGAAACCATGTTGACTCGATCTCCCCAGCCGAAGTAGCTCCAAAAATTAAAGTTGAATCGGGACAGGCTCCAATGGGGGCCCAACAGGAGGCCGAGCTTTTCTCTAAGAGGTTAAAAGCTAGAAGCCTAATTTCTTTTCTAAAATGTTGATGGGACTTCAATCTAATAAACCCGCATCAAGGCCCCAGGGCTCCATTAGAAATTTTTTTCTAGAATCATTGGGAGCCCAAAAATCATGCACTTGTTGAAAAAGTGTCAATTTTTGGGCCCTTAACGCTTCTAGAAAAAGTTTTTTAAATGAAGACCTGAGTCCTTGATGTGGGTTTATTAGATTGAGGTCCAATAAACATGTTAGAAAAGATATTAGGCTTCTAGATTTAACCTCTTAGAGAAAAACTCAGCCCCTGTTGGGCCCCTACCAGCCCCATTTTCGGAGCCTGAAGAGGAAAACTCACCAACATACTCATCCATGTTGAATGTCTTGACATACTTGAAAGAAACCTTTCCCTGCTTATACAACTCAATCAACTTCTTGTACATCCCCAATGGTGTACTGCCGGTAGGCAAGCCCAACGTGAATAATCGGCCCGCGCTTGGCTTAAAATCACGAATCCTTTTGCACACATATTTCGCAGCAAAATCACTAGTTTGGTCATAGTCCTCGAGAATAATCAGCTTCATGTTCTAAAGGTTTATTTGAGACACAAACGACAAGTAGTCTTCGTTCAAAAACCGAAAAATACCCGACTATAAATGGTCATAGCGCTCGCACACTTCTCTCAATATGGCGACAGTTTTCTTTTTCTCTTCTATCGGCTATCAGTTGTGTATATCATGGCAGTGCCTCGTTCAACCGAGCTGACTGAGCACTTTCTCAAACTATAAATGGACAGACAACATACATTTTTGGATATTCATCAGCTCATTGATAAAGAAAAAACAGAGCCTTGTATAACAACATATAAAGTGAAGTAATTTCATTAGATAAATTTGGCATATACAATTAATGGGACGAACAAGAACGGGCCACAAAAACGGGGCTATTTTTTCTTCAGATCTCAGCTCCTTTAAAGGGGTACATTTTGCGACCATTTAGGAGAAAATTTTTTTCGTAAAAATGACCCTATTGTGGGGTAAAATTTGATGCGAGAAATTGATTGCGCGCACTCCCGAAGCGTAAAAACGCCATCTTGACCAAGTTTTCGTGAAAAATTGCTTTTTTTCGATGAAAAAAGTTGAAAAAACACATAACGATCCTCCCTTATGTTTTTTGGGGAAAATCGGCCTTTTTTAGAGTATGTGCCCCCAACTAGCCGACCCTTCTGCCTATGCAACTGCTTTGCCCCACTCCTTCCTAATCTCCAGGGGGAGGCAAATTAAATAAGTGCCAGGTTGTCGAGTGATCCATCAATAAGCTTATCTTAAAAAACAATTCACGTTCTTTTTCCATCGAAGAGATTTTTTTCCAATNCCCACTCCTTCCTAATCTCCAGGGGGAGGCAAATTAAATAAGTGCCAGGTTGTCGAGTGATCCATCAATAAGCTTATCTTAAAAAACAATTCACGTTCTTTTTCCATCGAAGAGATTTTTTTCCAATTTTGTAATGTTGGACTTTCCGCTTCAATGTTAAATTTTATTGAATCATGTAACGTTGCATAATTCAATCAATTTTGTAGTGTTTGTGATGTAGACGAGCAAAGGTCGGCCGGAGGTCAGCCTTGGCTCGTAATAACAAATTCATCATAAATGTTATTTTAAATGCAATTTATATTCTCTTCGTATTTGATACTTAAAACTTCATATTTATTAAAGTCAAACTAATTATTCGATTCAAAAAATAATAACGACAGGCTCGTATTTAATGAGGGTGTAATTATTGTACTGCCACGTAGTGCAATAGAAGATCCGAAGTTTGTCGGAAGTCCCCAGCCAAAAATTACAATAATATTTTTTTCTCAAAACTTTTCACAAAAAATTTCAAAATTTGCAATTTTTAACATAAAAATTGTTTTACACCTTCCCCCAAGAAACAATACCAATATTTTTTTGCCAATGCCAAAATTAAACAATACACTATTGCACACTCCAACTCAAATTCCTCTAAGATANTGCACAAGATGCAACTATACGATTTTGGGATGTTGCTACGCAGAAACAGTTGGATATGGTGCCACATAAGGTACGTGGACAGATCCGTTCATCGTAGGAACAGGGCTCTCAGATTTTGAAATTCGCATAAAAATCGAGTTCAAGTTGAACCTATAAAATGTCGAATTTTCAAAAAGTTCCTTCACAAACCCCCTGCTTTATTGTTATAGATTCAACTTGAACTCAATTTTTATGCGAATTTCAAAATCTGCAAGCCCTGTGTGGGAGAAGTGCCATATCACTAAAAATGTGAGATGGATGATAGTTTATTTTGGCCACCTTCCACCCACAACTGGCTACTAGTATTATCTGGGGCCCAAAATTTTATATTTTTTCACCTGAAATTGCCATTTTTTGAGGATTTTAATTTTGAAAATGCCGTTTTTAAAAACGAATCCTCAGAAAATGACATTGGTAAAAAATAATGATTTGTGGTAAAAAATGTAAATTTTGGGTGGGTCCCCAGATCTTGCTAATATAACAAATTGAGATTCAGTTTCTAAATAACTTCTTTTTAGGAATCCCAAGTAAATGAGATGTGTATAACTCCGGATGGATGTCAGTTGGCAGTTGTTGGTTGGCAACATCTTCGAATGTTTGACTTGAATGAACTAACCCCAAATGGACTACACACGTTTAATGTGCATGAAAAGAACGTCACAGCCGTGGGGTTTCAAGCGGCTGGTGAGTGGATGTTCACAGCCGGCGAAGATGGGTATACGAAAATTTGGGATATGCGGATAAACCAATTGACTTGTCAGAGAATTTTTGAAGTATGTCTACGCGCCAGGCACTAGATTTTAGGCCCAGAAATCTGAGAAATTGGATTTTGATCTTAAAAATCGATAGAAATTTTATTTTTGAGCTCAAAGATCTGGGAAAATTGGATTTTTGAGCTTAAAATTGATAGCAGAGATTTTTAGGCTCAAAAATCAAGGATAATTAGATTGTTGAGCTAACAAAATCGCTTCAAGCAGCAAATTTTTTAGGTACGGAATCCAGTGCATTGTGTAACTTTGCATCCAAATCANAATTAGATTGTTGAGCTAACAAAATCGCTTCAAGCAGCAAATTTTTTAGGTACGGAATCCAGTGCATTGTGTAACTTTGCATCCAAATCAAATGGAATTAGTTGTATCAGATTCGACTGGCGCGGTCTATATATGGGATTTACGTGCGGATCGTGATGACTCATTATTGACAGAGGTGGATTTAACCGAATATGTTGTTCATGTTGATATCGATCGGTCGGGGACTCAATGTGCGGCTGTTACGAATCGCGGGCACTTGTTTTTGTGGCAAATCCAACATGGTTAGTAGTTGAAATTGCGTAAAAGACTGTCGTCTTAATTTTTTTGCTTGCTAAAAAATTGGTGCCATATTTTTTGACTGCTGAAAATTGGCTACCTTAATTTTTGACCGCTAAAAAATTGGGTATCTAATTTTTTAACTGCTAAAAAATTTGGTGCCTTAATTTTTTGGCTGCTAAAAAATTGGGTGCTTTAATTTTTTTCGCTGAAAAAAATTGGGTACCTTAATTTTTCGGCTGCTAGAAATTGGGTGCCTTATTTTCTTAGCTGCTAAAAAATTGAGCACCTTAATTTTTTGGTTGATAATTGGGTGACTTAATTTTAGATTGCAAAAAA
This sequence comes from Acrobeloides nanus, assembly GCA_900406225.1. Lineage (NCBI taxonomy): Eukaryota > Metazoa > Nematoda > Chromadorea > Rhabditida > Cephalobidae > Acrobeloides > Acrobeloides nanus. The sequence continues at coordinate 8,487 of OZJO01018857.1, read as the reverse complement.
TTTAGTACCTTAATTTTTGGTTGCTAAAAAATTGGTTACCTTAATTTTTAANTATTTTCTTAGCTGCTAAAAAATTGAGCACCTTAATTTTTTGGTTGATAATTGGGTGACTTAATTTTAGATTGCAAAAAATTTAGTACCTTAATTTTTGGTTGCTAAAAAATTGGTTACCTTAATTTTTAAGTGAAAAAATGAGTACCTTATTTTTAATACTTATTTATTTTTTTTAAAGGCATGCTAACTCCAAAATCAGCGTCTCCAACAACCATACCTCAACTTTCACCACTTGGTACAGCTCCATTGGCACCACCCGAGCTAGCTCCACTGCCTTCTTTCGATCCCATGATAGCTCCGATGCCAGCCGGCCAAATCGACCCGAACATCGAACTTCAACACCACGCTGCACAAGAAGCGCTAGCCGGAGCACCAGGATGGCATTCACCGGTGCAAATGCCCAGCCCGCATCCGCCACTTCCGATACACCCACAATTTCCACCAACCATGTTGAGTCGGATGCAGCCACGCGCAAAAATTGCAGCACACAACACATTTGCGCTCAAATGTCGTTTCACGCCGGACGGATTTCATGTGGCGACTACCTCAGCCGATCAGACGACGAAATTATGGAGTGTTACGAATGAAAAATTGGTGATTATTTAGATTTTTAAACTCAAAATAGATTTTTTGGGGTCAGAAAATTGAATTTCTGGTCACAACAATTGACTTGGACCAGAAAATTGATTTTTTGGCTCCGTTTTTTTTATTTCATTTTTTCAGCTCCATACATATTCTATGCCAGGAAACAAGTGGATTTGGGATTGTGCCTNAATTTTTGGCTCCGTTTTTTTTATTTCATTTTTTCAGCTCCATACATATTCTATGCCAGGAAACAAGTGGATTTGGGATTGTGCCTTCACGAATGACTCACAATTTATGTTCAATGCTTCATCTGATGCCTTCCTGAGAATGTGGGACCTGCAATCAGGAAAGGTCGTGCGACAATACCAGGGACACTCAATGGCGATCACTGCTATGACATTCTATGATCTTCGCTAGGATATATAAATAATTTTGTAATATATATACATATTGTTTATGCAAATTTTGTTAGTTATTATGTCTTTGTTCTTTACGGTGTTATATGCGAATTTTATTTTTTGTACATATACAATGGTTGACTTGATTTGTTATTATGTTAGGATGCTTAAAGTTTTTATTTTGATTCGTAAAGTACATTTTTTGTATGTGTGTAAAATTTGCATATTTTATGATGATTAATTGAATATGTTATATTTTATATGATTTTTCGAGATAGAGTTACAGATCGAGTGATGAACAATTCTGTTCAGGCCCGTATTTAAGGGGGCAATTGTCCGTCGCCGAAAAAATATTAAAATTTTCCTAAAGGATCTCCCTTATGTATTGTCAAAAAACACCCAAAAAAATCCAACATTTGCCTTTCTTCAACAAAAGTATCAATTGTTAACGAAAATATCAATTTTTAAAATAATTTTCGTTAAAAATTTCAATTTTTGGACAAAATTTTCGACTTTTTGGGTCATTTTTCGACAAATTTTTGGTTTTTTGGAGAATAGAATGACAATATTCCCGCCCCCAAAACCGACCAAATGTTAAAATTTTTTGCCCCCTGCACTAAATCCTAGATACGAGCTTGATTCTATCGGTCTGTACGGTGCTGGAAACCAGTAGTGTAGCTAGGAGGAGGGTAATTGCCATGAAAATTTTTCTAAGGATCTCCCTTATGTTTTTTGATGGGGACCAAAAATTTTTTTTCAAAAAATACCGATTTGTTAATTTTTTACCTATTTTAAAGCAATTATTTAGCTATTTTTTGTTTAAAAAAATCAAAAATTTTTTGGGAAAATGCCCACTCCCCCTGAAATGGAACCCTAGCTACGCCCTTGCTGGAAACTGATTTGATAGCAGTGATTGAACATATAAAGTCTTCATAAAATAATATTGGGTGAAAATCGTATACTTGGTACTAAACCAATGTGCTAGGGTCTATGTACTATTGGATTTAGTTACTTCACCTAATTTTTTCTTTGTGTCAATCGTCCTCTTAACATCCCCTACCACTTTTGTTTTAGCGTCGAGGATTTAAAGCTGCGCGCTAACCATCTCGAACTGCTGTTCGAGACGTTTAGCGGGTCGTTTGATGTTTCGAAACTTTTTTATGTTTTTGAGGATTTCTCTGGAAATACAAGGCCAGCCCTGATAGTTTTGGTGTCATTCGATTACTACGAAATCCACCTTTCTAATGACACCAAATCTATCAGGATTGGCTGTATATTTTCGAAGAAATCCTCAAAAACTTTTAAAAAGTTTCGAAACATTAAACGATCGTTTAGCGTCTCGATCACCTATTCGATACGGTTAGCGCGCAACCTAAATCTATCGTTCACGAGATCGTCTGTGCAGACAGACAGACATACATTACACGTTTAATGTAGTAGGATTTTTTCTTCAAGAATTTGCTTTTTAGCTCATAAAAAATTACTAAACATGAAAGTTTATCTAATGGAAAATTTCATTATCTTTTCATTCGATCTCTAAAATAGAGTTAAAAGTCACGTGAATTTTTGCTCATTGCTCAATTTATATGTGCCATATCTAATCAAGGGTTAAAATACACTAGTTTATTTCTTTCTTTTCTAGATCTGATATTTAGTATTCTTTTCATATTCACATTTTTCTTTTGTACAATTGCCAGATGTTATGAATAATTTTATGCATCACCATTCCGTTGTATTTTAAAAATAAAGAATGGCTTCTATTTTTCTTTGAGTCTTTCATTTGTTATTTGAAGCGGTCGTGTAGAGCCGTTCATATATTTGTGTTATTTCCTTTTTGAATCATGGAAGAAACTCAGAATATTCCCAACAATAAACCGTCTTTTAAGCAGCTAAGTCGGCAAGTCCGCAAGGCATCGATGTTTGCCAGGAAGCCGAAGTCGACGGATGTGCAAAATTCGTTACAAAGATTTTGTGATGTACATAGAGATGCATCTTCGCGGGCGAAACATTTCAAATATCTATTGGAGCAGCTTTGTGTAGAGGTTCGAAATTTGCATAAATTAACTAACACTGCAAATTATGCACAGAATATAACATAAGCACGAAACGATTCCCTTACGATTAATTACATCGCAATTTTATACGAATTTTGTGTTTCCTATGTTTCGAATCGTAAGGGCCGCCACTAATTCATTCGGAAATTTTTGACTTCATTAATTTATCACTAATAACATCACTAATTTCGTTAGAACGCGTTCAGAAGCGTTCTAACGCGTTCGGACGAGCGCCCGAACGTTTCTGAACGCGTCCGAACGCTTATTAGTGATGTTTCCGAACGCAATTAGTGAAGTTATTAGTGAACTAAAGTCCGTTCGGGAGCCGTCCGAACGTATTAGTGGCGGCCCTAAGGGAACCACCCGAAACATTAAAATAGAAAATTCAATGGCACTTCTATAGTTTTGCGCTCATCTTTAAAATTGACTCGATTTTATTTTTCTTTATAAAACTTTCAGCGATAAACAATTTCTTAAGTGTTTGTAATTTCATTTGCTTGCTTTCAATTTATACAAGGGGGGGGACAAAAGTCCTCGGCTAAGGGGCAAAAGTCTTCGCCAAGGAGGCAAAAGTCGTGACATTGTCAAAAACGCTTAAAAGGTGTTTTCTCGTCCAGAATTGTTGAAAAAACGCGTTTTTGAAATATCAAAACCTTTGCCCCCTTGGCGAGGACTTTTGCTCCTTAGGCGAGAGTATACCGCCGCTTAGCCGAGGACTTTTGCCCCCCCCCCATAAAATCGAGTCAAAAAGGGGAACGCAAGATTATAGAAGTACCGAAAAGTCCTTTTAAAACTTTTCGNCCGCTTAGCCGAGGACTTTTGCCCCCCCCCCATAAAATCGAGTCAAAAAGGGGAACGCAAGATTATAGAAGTACCGAAAAGTCCTTTTAAAACTTTTCGGCACTTCTATATTTTGACAGGGGAACGGAATTTTTGAAATTTCACCTTCTTGGTGTTAGATTTATAGACCGTCACATGAAAGCTTGTTTTTTAAAACATGGTGGTCTCTAGTTAGATTTAGAAAATTTATTTGAGCAAATTTTATTTGTAGGAAAAACGACAGCTTGTTGATGACTACAGTTTTGAAACATTTCACTTGGTCGACTCACTTTTATTACAAGTCGAAATATCTATTGATTCTCAAAGTGTTATAGAGGCAGAATCGGCGTTGTGGACGTTAGAACAAGTGCTATGTTTAGCACCGGAACTTGTAGGGAAAGGTAAGCTTTTTAACTGGCGGCCCGGCCTTAAAAATTTCTAGCATCGGGCTTTAGTCCGGCCCGTATATGACGGACCGCGGCCGGCCCTGGGCCGGATCTAAACATTTTTTGTGTAAAAAATGGCAATTTTTTCAATTTTCCTATAAAATTGCCCATTTTATCAATAAAAATTGACATTTTTCACCAAAAATTGAAAACATAAGGGGGACTATTATGCTTTTTTGGCTGTTGGCCGATGACGTGTGCCAAAACGTACTTACACCACTGATTCCCTTTTTTTCTCACTGATAGACGCGAATTATTTTTTTATTGAAACTTACGTAAAGGCAAAAAAGCAGCGCCGCAAGCGAAAATTTTTTTGAGAAATCTTGCTTATAAGCTGAAAATGCTCCGAAAATTGCGATTTTTTGGCAACAAAATGATGGTTTTTGATGAAAAAATTGAACATTTTGGAAATTTTTTGTGAAATTTTGTTCATTTTTGGTGAAAAATCATAATGAGGGCCATTAGGAATTTGTAAATATAAGGAGAATAGAGTTGTGCCTCCTTTGGATGGCACAGCCCCACTTCCCTATATGGTAGTGCCACCCTTCGAGCGGTACAAACTAAAGTCTGCAACATATCGACGATTTTATATCCGCGGAGATCCCAATGGATGGTCCTGAGCTCTACAGGATATTTGACAATTATATGATTCATCAGCCTTGTGAACATGAAAATCCTGGGACATCGTGTATGGTCCTCTCTCTTCGATACAACCTTCCCCTCGACACAACCCTCACCTCCCATACGGCACGACCCTCCCCTACCTTTCGGCACGATCCTGTTCTGTAAAAATATAGACCAAAACAGACCCATGTTTGGTTGCCAATATATTTCCACAAACGTATAACCGACTTTTTTAGGCTGGCAGCGCCACGCCATCGAATCAATCTTAAAACGAGCACTGTTACCACAAAACCTATTGGCCGTACGGAAAATTGGGATCCGTCTCTTCCTCCTATGGTATCAAAGTCTAGCGGCTTATAACAACACCACATCCGAGCTTGATGTTGTATTTCAATCCTTACTACCATATTTTCCACTCACTGATGGAAGGAGTACGGATCGGATCATACAAGAGTATTGTGAATATATTAGTGTGCCTATGAATGGGGCGTTTCATAGTGGGGGTCCAGGGCCGTCGAAAGCCTCGCCGATAATAATAAATAGTCAGCAAAATGGGCAGCAAGTTGGGACTAGAGAGAAGGCTCAAACTTTACAAGTGAGTATATATGGATGTAACTGGGGGGTATACAAGATCCGAGAAAACTTTATCGTGGGCTGTTCATTAAAGGACCAGTCCAATGGGAAAAAATTGCCATTTTGTTGATATTCTGAAAGCTCATGAAAAATGAAGCATTTTTTGTTTTTACATCATGTTCTGAATCGTTGTAGTTGTCGGGATAATTGCGTTTGAAATTTTGAATTTATGTACATGTTTTCGTTGTAATACACAAACTTTTTTGACAGTGTTCATTTGAAAATTTAAAAAATCGATTTTTCCGCAAAAAATTCAAAAAAGTTTGTGTATTACAACGAAGAGCTTGTAACAAATTCAAAATTTCAAACGCAATTATCTCAAAAACTACAACGATTCAGAACATGACGTAAAAACAAAAAATGCTCCATTTTTCATGAGCTTTCCGAATATCAACAAAAAGGCAACTTCTTTCCCACTGGACTGGTTCTTTAAGAGGGTCCCAATGGGAACAGTTGAGAGGGGGAAGTCGCCGTAAGGTACCTATGACTCATCCGAAACTTGTATATACACAAAACCGCCCTTTTAGATCTACCTAGACAAATTTTTGGATTATTGCAACCGAGAAACCACAAAAATCGAGTGGGATGACGAAAATAAACGCCTTGACTGTGCAAAATTCTTACTTGACAGGATTATTGTATTATATGTATACCAAGTTTTTCCCGACATGGAAACAAACGGTGTTGATGTCTTCGGCGGATGGGAAGGTATTAAAAAAATGCAAATTTTGTAAAAAATGATTTGTTATAGGAAAAGCGATTTTTTAAATATGAACCCCAAATTCATGTTCTCCATATTTAAAAAGCTCTAAACGACACCTATATTATCTATAAAAATCGAAAATATTTAAAATCAGGCTGTGTATTGACACGAAAAAATGAATTTTGAACATTTTTGAATTTTATAGGCTTGATGGTACTCGTTTAGAGCCTTTCGATAGTAAGGAACACGATTCCGGAGTTTAATGTCAAAATGTTTTTTTTGACAAAAATCAATTTTTCAAAAATTGTATAGTGAAACGAAAATATGCGAATTTAGGCAACGAAGAACCCGGTGAGCAACTTGATACCGCGGACCCTGTAGTCATCGCGAGGTATTGGCTAATAAGATGGATGACCAATATAGCCTCTTCGGCACTAGTTGAAAACCCAGCACCGGGTTTGCTGATTTTTCGAAAGGTATTATACCTACATCAAAAATCTATAATATGCGTTATTTTAGGCGTTATTTTCAAGCCAAAAAGCAATAAATACCTCGTTAACAATGATGAGAGAAGCTATGCAACTACCACTGGCATGTGCAAATGTTATACACAAAGTGTTGTTTTTGATACGCAATTGGCTGCTGCAGAAAGAAATCCCACCATTTGTGGAATCTGGTGTGGTTTCACTAGGTATATGCGAATTTTGTTAGGCAATAGGAATTTTTTAAATCCAACTTCGGATTTGTATTCAGCACCCTAAAAAAGCTCTAAACACGAATTTGTTAACCATTTTCAAACATTCAATTTCCCCGCAAAAACCTTTTTTTTAATTTTAGAGACCTCAAGCTTGCTTCTTATTCACCTATATACAACTTTTTTCAAATCGCCTTATTTATCCTCAAGTGGTGAGAGACTCCAATCAGCTATATCACTAACACATACTATATTACAAATCTCGAGAGACCTAGCCAACCCAGCAGCTCAAGCCCTGCCCAGGGCACTACCTAAGACTGTATGGACGGAGCTGATAAAAAGGATAACTCAAGCGGTGGCAAGATGCTGCTCAAGATCGGACGCATTTGGATGCTCAACCGCTGGAGGATTTACTCAAACATTGTTGAGTATATGCGTTTTTATACGAGCAATAAGGGAGGTCGATGTAGATGAAAGGATGTGGGATGAGATATGGTTAGTGTTCAGACATGGGATATGGATGACTATGGTGGAACAAGTAGTGTTTTGTGTATTAAATCGAAAACTTGCAATTTTAAAAATTTGAATTTTATCGGCATGATGGTACTTGTTTAGACACTTTTGGGGTTTAGAATCCGATTTAAAAATTTACTATCACCGTCAAAATTTAAAAAATCGATTTTTTTTCAAAAAATTGATTTTGAACGGGGTGAGTGAATTTTTAAATACTAACCTCAAATTCGTGCTCAGCAACATTAAAAAGCTCTAAACGACACCCATCATGCCTATAATAATCAAAAATTTTGAAAAATCTGTGTATTGACACGAAAACTTGCAGTTTTCAAAAATTTGAATTTTACACATGCAAAATAACTTATAGTGGTCAAAAGTAGTGGATAATGTCACCCGAGCTCTGATTTTAAACCTATTTGCTATCGATATATCATCTGGCCAAGCTATAGAAGATGGTTCTAATCATACCTCTGAACAGGTAATATATAACCTATATACCATATATAACTTATATATAGGGCGTTGGACGTAGGACCATTGCTAGAAGTGACAAATCCAGCGAAAGTGGTAGTGTTAATGGATACCCCACAAGCGAAGCCGATGATGATGCTATTGCTGACAACGATAGTAATACTGATATATCCGCAGTAGTACAGGTATATATTCAAATCTACCCTGAATCTGGAGAAAATGAAATAGGCTTACAAAAATTTTAAACCTAAAAATAACATCACCGTCGTGTATAGCACAGTCGAAAATCTTTAAACGATACTCATGTTGTCATAGAAATTATAAAAATTTGAATGTCCCTGATTCAGGGATAGTTTTCGTTTCAATACATAAAATTAAAAAAACACATTTAACACGAAAATACTTCTTCAAAATTCAAATTTTCCTTGTTACTGATCACAGTTGCACAGACCCCGGTCCAAAATTTTTGTTTTTATGACCCACCCACCCCCCC